>LVTN01000544.1:187246-197274 GCA_001649415.1 Musa itinerans | reverse complement strand
CCTCCCCCTCTCCACCTCAAAGCAGGCCTGGAGTTTTGAGGAGCGTTGTCGCAGCCCTGCTATGTGGATCACCGCTAGAGAGGAGGACGCTTGACCTCCTTCACCCTCTCCTAAAGATCTGCAAGGAAACAGGGATATATGATCTCCCTAGGTAACACAATCTACTCTATACGCAGTTTTAAGTTTCGCGCATTTTGCGCACCAATCTTCGCACGATGACGAACATCTCTTTAGGAATAGGGGATTTTGTTTTCTTGTTCTTTTGCTGTGCTTGTGATGTCACCCCAAGATTTCCCAACATTTTTGACTTCACAAATTTGGTTCTTAATGGACTTCCCCATTACATGCAAAGTTTTGATGATAAAAAGGGAAAAATAATTTTTGATGGAATCGATCTCTTTAAATGTTTATAACTTGTAGATTGAGAACTTTTGAATGATACAGTGTCATGAATGCTTGAAATATGATTGGTATCGTCAAATACAACTTGAAATATAGCATGAATTTTTACCACACTTGCATTGTTGAATTGTTCTCTTTTTTGTTGATGACAAAGGGGGAGAAATAATATGAGTTCATGGACATCTAATGATAAATGTATGCAGTATATTTCATCACATATACTTGAAATGTTTGCTTGATAAATTTCTTTCATTATGATAAGATATCTAGAGCTTAACTTATAATTTTACAATTGATATCTTGTCATAGAATGATGAATTGCTATCTTTGTCATTTGAAATATCCGACTTGAAAATGGATGTCATGACTTGGCATCATATTTTGAGAATGTTAGATCATGATAGGAATCATGATGTGCATGTTGATAAGTTTAATAAACTTATCTTATCGGTTTGATTCTTGAATTCAAATGCCTTGAATTCAAGAATCTCTTTTCTCAAGTATGGCATATAGATAGGGGGGGTTATGGTTAACTTCGTCATCAATTGATTGTCATCATCAAAAAGGGGGAGATTGTTGAATCTCGGATTTTGATGATAAAGTCAATTGTAAATTATTTGATCTAATCTATATGTTGAGAAAAGTGTGCAGGATTAACTACGATAGCAGTAAGACATAAAGCAGGTGTTGTCGGAGTCCAGATCGAGATCTCATTGGGAGTTCGAGAGTTCGTCGAAAGTCCGGACATTCGTCATAAGTTCTGCTAGAACCAACCGAGAAGTCCAGGAGCTTGCCAAAGAAGCTCATGGAAACTTGCCAAGAAGATCATTGTAAAGTCCAGGAGCTTGCCGGGAGTCCGCCGGAGCATTGCCGAGAGTTCGTTAGATGTTCGCCGGAAGTACGTCGGAAGCTCGCCGGAAGAGTAATTGACGCACTGAAACAAGAAGTACTGTGATCAAATCTTAAGTATTGTAGTTAGAGAGTAAATTAAGTTAGGATTGGGAAGTAATCCCACTAACTTAATTATGGGGCCAACTGGGCCCTTGACAGGGCTAAATTGGGCCGAATTGAGCAGCCCATTCAGCCCCTGAATTCCTGGCCGACGGTGGCACCACATGGGAGACTCGATCTCCCAGGATTTCTGGGCGGTAGTACCACCCTTGTTAGGCAGTGGTACTGCTAGAGCTCGATCTCTAAGCTCTGTTCGGTGGTTGTACCGCCTAGTGTCAAGTGTCAGGCGATAGTACCGCCCAATAATGGCGGTGGTACCGCCAGTACCCCGGAAATTCGAGATAAGACACTTTTTGGCTCCATTTTTGAAGTCTTTAGGGCCTATAAAAACCCCACCCTTTTCTGTATGAAAGGCCATGAAAGCATTGAGATAATCTTGAGTTATTGGGGTGTAAAAGTGTTGTAAACAAGTGCTAAAGTCCTCCTCCCTTTTAAGTTTTGAGATTATTCAAGAGAGGTGTGAGACTTGTAAGGGTTCTCTCCTAAACCCGTGAAAAGGAGAAAGGGCTGTAAAGAGGTGATTGGTCTTCACCTATTGAAGGAAGGCCTTTAATGGACGCCGGTGACCTCGTTGGAGGAGGAATCCGAAAGTGGATGTAGGTCACATTAACCAAACCACTCTAAAACTCAGTTTGCATTTACTTTGTGTAATTTACTTTACTGCAAATCTCCTTAATCCTCTCTTGCACTTTTACGAAAGCTTTTAAGTTCAACTTCTCTCCGAAACAGATTGAATCGAACCATTTTCGTCGAAATCGATTTTAAATGAAACGAATAATTTTCTGAAATCGCGAAAGTTTTCTGCTGCACTAATTCACCCCCCCTCTTAGTGCCGCTCTTGATCCTAACAATGGTATGTACCAGGTCTGATATAGCGCATGCTCTGAGTGTCATGAGTAGGTATCAAGCGGATCTAGGCTTGGAGCATTGGAAAGAAGTAAAGTGTATCCTTAAGTACTTGAGAAGGACTAAGGATCTTTTACTAGTATATGGAGGTAGTAGCCTCAAGGTTGAAGGCTACATAGACTCAAGTTTTCAGTCTGATGTTAATAATATCAAGTCGAATTCGGGGTATATGTACACCTTGAATGGAGGAGCATTGTGCTGGAAGAGTTCTAAAGCAAGATACTACTGCTGACTCAACCATAGAGGCGGTGTACATTGCTGCAGCAAAAGCAGCAAAATAAAGGTTTCATCCCGGGTTTCCCGGGTCCTGGCAGTACCACTGCCTGTGTTGGGCGGTACTACTGCTTGCAACACTGACATTGGGTGGTACCACCGCTAGACCTTACTACAGAACACTGAATGGGCCAAACAACAAGCCCAATTCTGCCCTGATTCAGGCCCAATTGGCCCCTAATCGAGTTGGCATTGTTTCATCCCAAAACTGATTGAAGTAGTCCTAAAGTAACTCGATCTAGACATATAATTATAAGCATGAATCCTATATTGTCCGACATTTCATTGGTTCATTCGATGCTTCATTTGATCCTTCGACGCATCGTCCTCTCCTTCGGCGTATTAACGAATAGGTATGTTGACTCCCATAACTTTCGATCTCCTTGGTGCAATGTCCGATCCTTCGGCCCGATGCCCGAACTCACGGCATGAAGCCTTCTACCGATACGTTGACCGATCCTCTGGCCTAACGTCCAATCTTCTGACATGTTCCACTCTGGCCCAACATCTGATTCCTCCTACTTTAATTGATTTGCCTTTTCTGATCGAAGTTAGCCTTACGTCACTCAAAACGTAGATTAGATCATAAACTCATCAATTGATTTCATCATCAAAATCCAAGATTCGATAACTCTTTCCACTACTACATCTCCTCATCTATCTGATTAGGTGGAACCTTCTCAGAATGTGCTTGGATTTCTAATGAGACATATGTTCCTTTGCTTGAGCAATTGCATCATTACTGTCATAAAATAAGGGAATTGACTCCTCGCTGTCAGGCATGACTCCCAGATCTGTGATGAATTTTTCATTCAGACTCCCTCCTTTGCTGCCTCTACCATAACAATATACTCTGCCTCTATAGTCGAGTCCGCTAGTCATAAGTGTCCAATAAGCCAATTATGTGAGTGATAGCACGACACAAAATCTTTTTGCTTATTATATTTTGACATTTATCACTTTATATTGACTATTGCATATATATATATATAGTGATGTCCTTGGATCTATGCAATGGGAATCAGATCGTGATGAGATCACGATAATGAGACTGATTCGCCTTGAAACACAGATCCTAAATAATCCCGGTCATAGGTTACTCCAAAGGGACATTGAGATAACCGAATAGACTGGTGTATTATATATCCATCAATCTGATGGATGTAGTTGGTCTTATAGCTGCTTATGTGGGGACACTAGGGATACAATATATGTGCTCATTGGAGAATGAGTTCACTGATTGATCTGCTTACGGAATGCTGGATGGTTGATGATGTCTTATTGTCAGACAACGATTTCGTAGTCCCAATGGTATATTTGGTCCTTAGACTTGAGACACCAAGGATGTCCTGTATGAGTGCTCAACTCTTTGATATAAGATTTATAGGTTTGTATGTCCCAGATCTAGTATAGCTGGACATCGGGAGTGGCAATCAACCTTACGAGGGCTATTGAGTGTCGATAGAGGATCATCTACTCTCGGTGTCATGAGAGGAATATCCTATGTGTTCTTGTTCAGACAAATCCTTGGCCAAGGTCATTCAGATTGAGAGAGAAAGAGTTCTCTAGGAGATTTTGTTTTTTGTTCTTCCGCTTCGCATGTGACGTCGCCCCCAAGATTTCCCAATAGTAACTACCTAGCCCAATGGGCCCCTAATCATGTTGGTTTAGTTACACCCAAAACCAACTCAATTAAGACCTAAACTACTTCGATCAAGAAATAAATAATTACAAAACATGAATTCTATGTTATTCGACATGTCATTAGTTGATATGATGCTTCGTTCGATCCTTCAATGCTTCATCCTCTCTTTGGACATATTGCCCGATCCGTCGGCATGTTGACCTCCCACGATATCTGATCTTCTTAGTGCAATGTATGATCCTTCTAGCCCGATGCCCGAACTCATGACATGAAGTCTATCTTCTGGCATGTCAACCAATCCTCCGGCCCAACATCCAATTTCTAACATGATCCATTCCGGACCATCGTCTGATTCTTCTACTTTAATCGATTTACCTTTCCATGATCGAAGTTAGTCATGTGTCAATCAAACACTCATTAGATTATAACTTCATCAATTGATTTAATCATCAAAATCTGAGATTTAACAATCTTCCCTTTTTTTATGATGACAACCAATTGATGACGAAGTTTTAACTAAACTCTCCTTGTCTATATGTCATATTAAAATAAAGCAAACTCGAATTCAAAAAGAGTGCTAACCTTTGAATTCAAGTCAAAACAATAACTTAAACATCGTAGTTAAAATATCATTGCATGCCTAATTCCAAATTATCAACATTTTAAATCATCGTAACTTTGGGTACAATTTCAAATCATCGAGGTATATCATAACATGCATGATTCCAAAACATTAAAATTATCATAACTTCTTCCCCTTTGTCATCAACAAAAAGGAGAAAAGTGCAAGTGTTTTACTTCTCTTTGGAGTATGCAAGCTACAATTTTTTTGCTTCCTTCTTAGATGTGCAAACTAGCAATTTTTGCTTCTCTTAAGATGTGCAAGTTAGCAAGTTTTTGCTTCTCTTAAAATTTACAAGCTAGCAAGTTTTTGCTTCTCTTGAGATATGCAAGCTACTTTATCTCTTTCTCCCCTTTGTCATTGTCAAAAAGAAGGGAAGGATATAATGGTGCAAAATATACATCAATATTCAAATCATCACATAAAAGATATCAAAGATAAGTTTGATTTGATGATGGGTTATACATGTTATAAACTTAAAGGAGTCATATAAAATAAATAAATTTTAAGTTATGAATATCAAAATATCATGATTAATTTTGATAAATCTCCCTTTTTTTTGTAAATAGCAAGAAGAAATCTTATGAGATCAAATAGTAAATGATCTATAAAAGAAATCTTAAATTATGAATTCTGAGAAATCAAGAGAAAAATCATGATTCATTTGGATAAATATTCTCTTTAGTAAATAGCAAAATGAATCATAGGAGAACAAATAATAAAAGATCTTAATTCATGCATTTGAATAAATATTTTTCAATGAAGAATGAGTTTAAATATGTTTTGATGTATCTCCAATGATTAGCTCCTTAGGATGTGCATCTACATGCTTATATTCCTTGAGCAAGGATTCTTTGAAAGTAGATGCATCCAAGTTTATTTAGAGAAAAGAAACCAAATTATAAAATTCAAAATCATCATCAAAATCATTTTCTTGATGTATCTCCAATGATTAGCTCCTTAGGATGTGCATCTACATGCTTATATTCCTTGAGCAAGGATTCTTTGAAAGTAGATGCATCCAAGTTTCTTTAGAGAAAAGAAACCAAATTATAAAATTCAAAATCATCATCAAAATCATTTTCTTAGTTCAAGAGATTCATAAAAATAACATAAATAGATTTATCAATCTCTTATTGAAAACTCAATAAGCTTTAGAGAAATTTTCACCAAAAATGTATTCCTCTTTTAGTTTCAATTTATGTGATTGATTTTATACTAGCATGTCGTAGTCTTGTATGTCAAAATCATGCATCATCGTTTAAAATTAAAAAATAAGTTTTATCATAAAAATCATCAAGATAATAGTATAACCATTAACTAATAAACCATCTTCAATTAAAAGATTTGTTACCAATAATTCTAATTCCAATGATTTTTTTTTATTATTATTATTTCGGTTAGTGAGCTTTGTGAAATATGTTGGATCTCTGGTCATATGCCTTAATCATCCATTATCAAGATATTAATTTTACTCTTAGCTTTTGATTTTAGATATATTTACAAGAAACATAGGTTTGTTCTAGGTACTCTTTTAACTTTTGATCTATCATGGTTAAATCTACTTATATTGTCTTTTGGCATTAAGCCATTTATGATTCCTTTAAGAACCTAAACTAATTTATGAGAGCTATACTTTTAAATAAACATGTATAAGCATAATGACCATATATACCACAAAAATTATATTTAACTTTAGGGGAAACATGTAATGTGAGTCCTTTAACAAATATAATTAGCTTTTGTTGAGTGTTACTACTCACAAAGTCAATTCTTTCCTTTCTACGTACATGATCTTTATTAGTAAGAATCATATTTAATGATTTGTTACCAATTTTAAATTTTTTTAATATTTATTGTAATAGCATATTTTCCTTTTTGTATGAATCTAACTCTTCACATTTAGTGTAAGAAATTAACATGCAATTATCATACTCATTTTTAAATTTATCAAATTTACTAGAGAGAGAAGCATGATCCATTTTTAGCAATTTATATTTTTTACTAACTAACTTAAATTCATCATATAAATCATAAAATGTATCAAGTAATTCATTGTAAAGTAAAATGATTTCAGGTGAGTTATATAGCTCATCGTTGAGAGCCATCAAAGTGTAGTTCGCCACCTTGTCTTCATTGGCTTGCTCTTCATCTTCTGATGCACTTGATTTGTCTCAAGTCATCTTGAGTGTTTTCTTCTTCTTTTATGTTAGCATCTTCTTCTTTAGTTGTGAACACTTAGTTTTAAAGTGCCTCAGCTTCTTACATTCATGGCAAATGATTGTGTCCTTTTTAAGTTCATTTTTAGATTTTTGTTTTATGAACTTTTTAAATTTTCTTACGAGAAGTTCTATATCATCATCATCACTTGAGCTTTTGCTCAAGTGATCTTCTTTTGTTTTATGTATAATATCCTTCATATTCTTTAGAAGATTATTCTCATGTTTATCATGTGCCTTCCAAGTCATATTATAGGTCATTAATGATCCTATGAGTTCTTCAAGAGGAAAATTATTCAAGTCTTTTGCTTCTTGAATAGTAGTTACCTTTGGATCCCAACTTTTTAGAAGGGATCTTAGAATTTTATTAACAAGTTCAAGATTAGTAAAAGATTTACCAAGAGCTTTCAAACCATTGACAACATCCGTAAAATGAGTATATATATCACCAATGGTTTCGCTTGGCTTCATTCTAACTAATTTAAAACTATGTATCAAAAGATTGATCTTAGATTCTTTAACTCTATTTGTGCCTTCATGAGTAACTTCAAGTGTGTGCAAAATATCATGTGCAGTTTCACAAGTCAAAATATGATTAAACTCATTTTTGTCCAAAGCACAAAATAAAGCATTCATAGCTTCAGCATTTAACGAAAATATTTTCTTCTCAAAATTATTTCATTTATTCATTAGTTTAGAGAGCTTTTGAAAACCATATTCTAAAACATTTCATAAACTAAAGTTCATAGAAAGTAAGAAAATTCTCATTTGTGTTTTCTATAGAAAGCAAGAGGGTCACTCTATCACTCTATCACTCGTCACTTTACGACATCCCGTTGAACATAGGAGGACGAGTGATAGAGTAACCCTCTTGATTGCTAGCAAAAGTTATTTAATCTATCTTGGGTGTTAAACCAACTAAGAAAACTTAGCTCTGATACCAACTATTAGGACCGTAAAGACACTAAGAGAGGGGGGAGGGATGAATTAGTTCTTTCAAAAAAAAAAACTTTAGTTTGAAAATTCGTTTGATTAAACCCATATTGGAAATACGTTTAACTTGGAATGTGAGTAAAAGTAGTGAGCAACTAAATCAATAAGCAATAAGAATGAAAAGCACAAAGGATATACAAACCAGATTTATAATGGTTTGGTTGTCCGACCTACATCCACTCTTGACTTAGGAGAGAACCTTCACATTTTTCATAGGTGGTTCCACCGACTAGCCTAGCGATGCCACCACTTGGCCCAATTTCATATCATTGAATTGGCCTTCTAAGAGGCCTAATTCAGGCCCAATAGGCCCTTAATCAAATTAGCATAGTTATACCCAAAACTAACTCAATTAAAATCTAAACTCCTTCGATTAAGATATAAATGATTACAAAACATAAATCCTATGTTGTCCGACATGTCATTGGTTCATCAAATGTTTCATTTGATCCTTTGGTGCTGCATCATCCTCTCTTTTAGCGTATTGCCCGATCCATCAGTATGTTGACCTCCCGTAACAAATGATCTTTTTAGCGTAATGTCTGATCCTTTTGGCCCGATGCCCAAATTCACGGCACAAAGTCTATCTTTCGGCACGTTGACTAATCTTTTGGCCCGACGTCCAATCTCTGACATGATCTATTCTGACCCAACGTTTGATTCTCCTACTTCAATCGATTTGTCTTTCCATGATCGAAGTTAATCCTGCGTCACTCAAATGTTTATTAGATCATAACTTCATCAATTGATTTCATCGTCAAAATCTGAGATTCAATAGTGTACATAAAATATCACTAAGTGTAAAAGTGTGTGTGAATTAAGTGTTGTGGAATTAGTATGAGTGATCGGGGATGTGGATAGATAAATTCTGTAATGATAATGTCTTCCTCCATTATAATTGATGTAGATAGATAAATTCTACAAATCAAAAATGATATGATAAGAAGCATCAAAGTCAAGATCTAATTGCTTGGATAAGCAATCAAAGTAGTCATGATGTTTGCTTGAGATTAGTTGAGTGTAGTAGTAGCCTTGAGTCAAAATCGACAAACTTTTGCTATATGTCCAATTTTGTTACAAAGGTGGCATATGACTTTTTGCTGATTATTATTATTGGGATGCCAACACTATTGATTGTTATAGTTGAAGTTATTTTCTGAGTTTTTTTAGTTAAAGTTGCCACCATGGTTAAAGAGTTGATAATGTAATAAAGGATGATGACTTTGTGTATTACTCATATGTGTCCATGAGACATCTTGTTCGTCCTTTATTGAAGTTCTTATTCGTTTGATTGGCTTTTCATTTTGATTTTTGATTAAATTGAGCTATGATAGTTAGTCCTGTCTTTCTCTCTTCTCGATTCAAATATATTTCATAATAAATCAACTTGTTATATAGTTCTTCAAATAGCATTTGTGAGTTATGTGTTCGAATTGCTACCATCAATTCCTTATATTCATCTTTTAGGCCATTGTGAGTATGAATAATGTCTTTTTCATCACTCAAGAGATGACTTATTAAGGCTATATCATCTATAGTAACTTTTAGATTTTGAATATGTTGGGAAATCTTGGAGGCGACATCACATGCGCAGCGGAAGAATAAGAAAACAAAATCCCCTATTTCCAAAGAGATGTTCATCGTCATGCAAAGATTGGTGCACAAAATCCGCGAAACTTAAAACTGCGTATAGAGTAGATTGTGTTACCTAGGGAGATCGTATATCCCTATTTCCTTGCAGATCTTTAAGAGAGGGTGAAGGAGATCAAGCGTCCTCCTCTCTAGTAGTGATCCATACAGCAGGGCTGCGACGACGCTCCTCAAAACTCCAGGCCTACTCTGAGGTGGAGAGGGGGAGGAGAATAGGAGAGACAAGCAAAGGCTCTAGCCTATGAGGCTCTGAATCCCTCCTATTTATAGAGGTCTCCTGTCAAACCCTAATGGATCCTTCCCGAGT
>LVTN01000544.1:164466-182861 GCA_001649415.1 Musa itinerans | reverse complement strand
GACACTCAATAGCCCTCGTAAGGTCGACTACCACTCTCAATGACCAACTGTACTGGATCTGGGACAGCCAAACCTATAAGTCTGGTATCAAAGAGTGTAGCACTCATACAGGACATCCTTGGTGTCTCAAGTCTAAGGACCAGATACACCACTAGGACTACGGAATTACTGTCTAATAATAAGGCATCATCAACCATCCAACATTCCGTAAGCGGATCAATCAGTGAACTCATTCTCCAATGAGCACCTGTACCGTATCCCTAGTGTCCCCACACGAGCAGCTATGAGACTAGCTGCATCCATCATTTGGACGGGTATACAGCACACCAGTCTGTCCGGTTATCACGATGTCCCTCTCGAGTAACTTATGACCGGAATTATTTAGGATCTGTGTTTAAAGGTGAATCGATCTCATTATCGTGATCTCATCACGATCCGATTCCCATTGCACAAATCAAGGACATCACAATATATACATGCATATATGTAATAGTTAATATAAAGTGATATATGCCAAAATATAATAAGCAAAAAGATTCTGTATCAAGTCACACGTGCCATCACTCACGTGATTGGCTTGCTGGGCACCTATGAATAGCAGAATATAATCGGTAATAGTACTTTCCTTTTTTTGTTGTTTTCGTCAAAGTAAATAAAAGACTTAACAGGCGAGTGCAAGAGCGATTAACAATGATGCTTTATAACTTAGACCATGCTACTGTGACAATCCTACATGAAAAGTTTAGTGGTGCTATGAAGCCTATGATTGAGGCTTAAATGACTTATAGAATAAGATGATTTTATCATATCCATAACTTCTAATCAAAATTTGTTATTAGGATGGGTTTTCTTGATATTTAGAATTTTTCTCTGATGGACAAATAGGAGAGTTATCGATGTAGCATAATAGATTATATCTAAAGAGGAGATCAGTGAATTGTGCTCATCAAGATACATAGTTGTCGGTTTTAGAGAGATTGGAGAGGATTATAGTTGAATAGATATAAATCCTATAGGTTGAGATAAACTATTATTTCCTGAGGAAACAATAATTGGAGCATCAGATATAAAGGAGGAAGACATGCTGAGAAGATGTTGTGATCTAATAAGAGAAATCCAGAATCAATTGATGGTCTGATTTGGATATATAGATGGTAGAAATCTGATTTGTTAGAGGATATCAGATTTGAGAAATGAACAGGGGAGGATCTAATCTGTTGAAGGAGATCATATATAAGAAGTGCACAAGGGAGGATTTGATTTGAGATGTATAGAAGAGGGCAATCTCTTTTGTTTTCTACTAAGTCCTCTCAATCACAAGTGTTGATGGCATAGTCGAAAGGATGGTAGTAATGAACTATCATCAAGAGGTCAATCATAGATTCGAGGCACTAGTGAGTTCAATAATTGACGAGAAGGTGATGAGGACATTGGTGAAGATGCTGAGTAGTAGATAGGAATAAAGAAAAGACCCACCAAGTAGAATTGCATAAGATGAAGGATTGCTGAAGACGCTGGTTGATCACTAAAGGAGGTTGAGCAAAATGAAGTAGATATGTTGCACAATAGATCGTTCTAGGAGATTGGTTGGGAGGAGTCACATGTCTTCATTTCAGTACAACGCCAAAATATCCGAAAGCAGAAAGAGTTATAAAGTAGCAATAAGGTAGGTGAGGAGGAGAAATAGCAATCGTTAGTAGGGTAGAGGAAGAGAAAATGAGGAAGAAGAAGTCATGCTTGAATCAAGAAGGCTCTGATACTATGAAGGATTTATTGTGAAAGGGATGATTTTATTCATTAAGGTAATACGTATTTATACATGTTGTGAGAGAATGATTTTTCTTAATCATGTATTTAAATCATATACTTAAATTTATGATTAATCCTCAAATTATAGTTTGATTGAGAATTAAAACATATAAAGAATATAAAATTATCATTTCATTTGATTAGCATAGCACGTAAATAATGTGAAATCCTTTTTTATCTTTTTTTCACCTCCTTAAATTGAACTGTAACTTATTTATGCATTTCAGTTTTTGTAGTGGCTTCCTCTCATCTTAATCACCGAAGCAAATATCCATGGATTAATCATTTTATTGATGCTGCAGGAAGTGGACATGCAGTTAACTTTCATGGTGCTTTCACAGCGATGTTGCTCCAAAAAGAGAGCGAAATGAAGAGGAGCTGATGAGAACCAAAAGAGACGAGCAAATTAATTGTTTCCTTAAGATACTAATGTGTCAGACAAAAGCTTATTTAGACTTCTGGACTTCATCACGGTACGATTTCTACGGATGACCTCAATATTCTCATAATGCATACCGTCTTGTCTTGGGTTGCTGATGAATGCATTTTCCTATTCTGTTTCAGGTGGCTGGCTCCCGAAGCCCTCGAGTTCTATCCGTTTGTACGCTTTCCAATGTTTCTTCGCATCGTCGATCAATTTCTGCACGTCCGGATCATCGAATTTTGTGTTCATCGACAACAATTTCTCCACTGCCAGCATCATGTGGATGACGGCCTGCCACCCAAATACCACACCGTGAGACCGTAAGTTGCGTATGGCTTTACTCTCAACTCTAGGCAATAATCACCGGTTCAAAATAAAACTGATTCCCATCGAAATCGAAATAAATTCAGTTTGATAGTATACCAGTTCGATATCAAATTGGAACTTGGTTTAAATCAACTACGTAGAATCAAAATTAACATGATAGTAAACGTCCAATTTGCACCAATAAATGAGTCGGAGGTATTTTAATCATTTTATAATTTAAAATTATACAAACCAAAATTCTGATTGGAATCGATCAAATAGAAAAAAAAAAAATTAACATGACTGGCTTGCCTCGGCCAACGGTGAAATAAATGAGTCAAGGATATTTTAATTATTTTATAATTTTAAAAAATAAAAAAATAGATTTGCTAAAATTTTACATATCCATTTTTATGTTATGTGGTGTATGAAAATACATTCACTTCTCAAAATGGAACTTTGATTAAAATTTTAAAATAAGATTATGACTTCTTTTACTGAATTAAAAAAATAATTTAAAAAAATCAAAACTAGAATCGGAACAAAAACTGCTGCCTGTTCCAAAACCGGAGTCATGCCTACTCAGCCTTTCACACCTCAAGTGATAGAAGCTTGCGAAGGTGAGACACACTACTGACCATGAGAAGGGGCGGCCTTGAATCCCTCGGAAGTTCATCGTAGATCAGCTTGCAGACTTCTTTGGCCATTTGGTAGTTTTTCTGCAGATTTATTACAGGGATTCAAAGTAGAAGATTAAAAAGAAGAAAACTAATTATGTTTCTACGAGCAGATGAAATGATGAGAGAATGGGTTACCAGATCGATGTATACTTGTGCTAACGTGATTCCCACTTCGTGTTTCTCGTCTCCTGAAAGCCAGTTCGAGGAAAATATTTTCGATATTTTTTGTGGTTTCTTTGATTGGGTAGATTGACCCTGCGTAAGAAACAGTGGGTATTAGCTCTCAAAGTTTAAATCCATATGAAGATACACATGCAGAATCTTATATATTATTTTAAAATATAAATATCTGGAATTTATGTTGATATGTGTTCTAAAATTATTTTATAAATCTTCAAATATTTATATGCTAAAATTTGAATTTTATGTCATAAGCTAGTTTTTTTAGTGATTTTTAAACTTATTTGATTTCAAAAATCTGGAGCCGCTTCCTGTGGTTATGGTGAGAAAAAGTATTTTCCACAGAGAGAGAGAGAGAGAGATCACTAGTTGATAGATGAGCTTCATCAGCTGGAGTCGCTTGCTGGGTGGAAGAACCTCAGTGAAGGCATGATCGAGCAACGACACCCATGGCTTCTTGCAAGAAGTCCCAAACAAGATTTCCCGCACCATATTGGGTGTTTTCTGCACTCCCGTTCCCACGTCGCCGCACTTGTGGTCCGCAACGCCCCACGGGCTGCATCCGGTGTTCGCCGCCGTCATCGTCACTCTCTTCCCGTCGCCTCCTGCGGTGACCTCAGCCATCGCCGAGCCAGGCCCCCCAGCGACTGGTGCACCGCGCGGCATGTAGACTGCGCCCAGGGCGCAGGCTACAGCCGCGACCACGGCCGCGCCAACCGCCACCCCTTTCCTCGGTCTGGCGCGCCCTGCTCTGCCTTTGTCCTCCTCCGGACGCGGCGGCGGTGGTGGAACGTGGGAGAAGGACACGGTGTGAGGGCGGGGTCTCGACCGGGGAAACCTGATGCGGCCAAGGAGGGAATGGTTCCTGGTAGGCCGGTGGAGGAGGAAGTGGCCCGGCCCTTTGTATGGAGCGCTAAGGGCGGATGGAAGGCAGAAGATGGCTTCCATGGATCGCAACTGATCAGCTCTCTCTTTCTCGCTCTCTCGCTCACTCCACTCTTTATATAGGCTCTTTAACGTGTGCCGATACAAAGAGAGAATACTGATTTCTTGTTGTTAGCCTCTTCTTTCACTTTCCCTTATTCTTTAGCAAGGGATCGAACACCTCAAGCTCAAGTAAGGTATGTATCCGTCATCACTTCACCCCGTAACCCTGCATACATGAAAGAACTGAAGTGCTTTCTTGTTCGATCCGTTGCCTGCCAAAACTGGTACGCATGGAGGTCATTCACGAGTGCTGCAATTGATCTCACGCGGGCAGTGTCAAATTGCCTGCAATATTAATCAGCGCAGTAGTGTACGGAAATTACGAGATATGTTGCGAAGGATGGATATAAGAATTCCAAAACTGAAATATATAATGTAAAGATCGATAATCAATAACATGTAAGATTTAATATTATTTGTCAACTTTCGAAGAAAATTAAATTCTTTATATCAATTGTAATATCCTTACTCAAGTATAATACCTTTTTCACATAAATCTTGAGGAATTTATATATTTTCTTTCATCCTTTTTATAAATCCTGGAGAGCACTCTCTAGATACAGAGAAACTTAGAAATACCTAAATTATTCTTTATATATTACTCTTCTTTTATCAAGACTCAAAGATACATAAGATATTTATAAAAAATTTAAACCCTAATTTTTTATTTTTTTCTTTTTTTATGAGTATTTCTTATATCAGGATTTCTTAACCTTTTGGAGACCAACTTCAAAAATCTTAAAATACTTTTAATCTTAATTTTTTATTTATAAATATTTTATCCACTTTTGTATCTCCTAAATAAAAAATGCTTTTAAAGCTCTACCATTAGCCTTTAGTCATAATGTTGAGAATCTAAAATACCTAAATAAATTAGTTTTTTCTATATTATATCTTCCAAGGTATGCACTACTCTATCCAGTGGTTTGATATTCATTTTACCGACACCCATGATCTCCACTACTGAATCATCATCTAGACTCAACTTACTAGTTATCTTATTATTCAGTGAATCAAAAAAATTCTTTCAGGTTGCAAATATAAGCAACGCAAGTAAAATCTAAAAATTAACTCTTTTGGAAAGATGTATCATTTATCTTGGAAATTATGAGAATATCTCTATCATCATCCATCACAAGAGAGTTCTTACTGGTCTCTTCTTCCTCTTTTTTTTTTCAATAATTTCACTTGATATGTTTATTTTCTTTGTATTCATAGCATTAAATATCATCCAAAGACCTAACTTTTAATCTCAACCTACAGTTCTACTCTTGCTAACTTTTAATCTCAACCTACAGTTCTACTCTTGCTAAAAAATCTCTTTCTTGTTGACCTCCACCTTGAGCAGCAGCAAAAGACACTAAATATTCCTCAACTTGTTCTAGAATTATTCTCACATAGTATTATCACCACAAAGGTAGCGATGTAAGAAGCAACATGTCTTATCTTTTTTATCACTTTTCATATCAACTTTCATCAATTAATCTAATATTCTTTTAAATATGTTCATATGCTCTATTAAGTCTCGTCTTTCTTTATCTTTATCCTATATAACTTTTACTTTAAATATAACTTGTTAGTTAAATTTTTAATCAGATAAAACTTTTCTAAATCATCCCAAAGAATCATGATAGAGTTATCATCAATAATTTTATTGATAATATTATTAGAGATACGACGAATAGTACTTATATAGTTTATCTTAAGCTCCTTTCAACCTTCATTACTCATATTTTCTGATTTGTCTGCTCATCCCTTTAATATTCTTGTTAAGCCTACTGAACAAAAAGATTCTTTACCCTCATTTAATATGGGATGAAACCATTTTCTCTATCAAATTTCTCCATAGTAAAATCAATAGAAATAATCAATGACATCCTTATTGAATATCTAATCAAAAGATTTTTGTTTGTTGAGAAGGAGAGAAAAATTCCAAAACCAAAAGATAAATCATAAAGATCAACAATCAAGAATATACCAAAAATTTGTCATAAAATTTAACATGATTTGACAATTCCTATCTAAATCCATAGAGAAAATTAAATTCTTCATCATGTGAGATTATTTACAAGGCTCTTGAATTATCCCCACTCAGTTACAATTTACTTGTACACCCTCTCACATAAACTTGTAAGAATTTATATATTTTCTCTCATTCTTTATAGAAATCCTAGAGAGCACCCTCTTTAAATATTATAGAGAGAAACTTAAGAGTATACAAAGTATTATTGATCATAGCTTACTTTCCTCCATCAAAATTTAAAAATGCATAAGATGTTTATAGAACAATCAAATCCTAATTTTTAATTTTTTTTATTTTCATAATGACTCTTTCTTAGATCCCTTATCCATTAGGACATTGATTTCAAAAATCTTAAAGTACCCATTAATTCTTTAAGTTAGAGCATAAAACCATCGTTGATGTTGTGAGATGCAAAGGAGTGGTAGTGAGCAAGAGATGTAAGACAATGGTTTTTCTTCTCAAGAATGTTTCCTGATCCTTTGATCCACGTTTATGTTGTTGGTCAAAGTAGAAGCAATGGAGGATTGTATTATAAGGTGACAGATTGCGTTACTCTTATTTTTTGTGGGTTTGGTGTAGGCATTAAACTCTCTTTTAAGAAGAATTCTTTTCTCCATATCCTTTTTAAAGTATTAGATATGCTGAATCATTTATTATATCGTTCATCTATCTTCATCTCACATGTGTATATTTTTAATATTTTTATATTCATATATGGACTAATTATTTATTCTTTATTCGATTCAAACTTAGTCCATATCTTTTCAGATTCCTACGCAACTCGTTCGTATGTATCCATCGTAATGCAGCTTCATTTGATCAAACAGTGACTTAACCAGCTTAGTCCTTTTTTTTTAATAAATTTTTTATGCCTTAATTTTTTTTATTTTTTTTAAATTTTTATCTGATATCATGTTAGAAAATGATGAAGAGTTTAAATCAAATTAGTCAAGATTAATATATATTAGATCGTACACTAGTTCAACCAAAAAAACTTAAGCTTGGTAACATGATGACTCTTTCAATATTTGGTGATGTTAGACTGTCTTTATATTTGATATCTATTTTTTTTTCACACAAATGAATATTTCTACGGCATGCAAGCTATCATGTGACTGCTTTCAATCGATCGAAGAAGTTATAAATAGCACCTTCTATAACCCATCGATAGGGTCTAGAATGGTTAACGACCACTCTACACTCATCGACGGGCTTCTTTCTACTTTTGACTTTTCGATAACTTTCGATTTTTTTTTTTTTTCTTTTCGCTAGTGTTAATTCTGTCGTTTCTCCATGATCGCTCTTCTAGGTTGTTAGAAGACCGATTGTATTTTGGATATCTTCCTCAATCAACATAATAGATATTGAGGAATACACCCTACAGACAACATTCACACAAAATTCTTTTCAATTTTAACATTTAGTACCTGCTTAATGATTGAATGGGGAATCATATATACAATATATATATTTCCTTGCTCGTGATGGTGAGACATAGACACTAAACAAAAGAACAAAAGCTTATTTAGACTTGCCCACAGGTTGTGGTAGCGAGTCACGGTACGTCATTGGGTTGCAGGTGGTTCTGGTCCGAGGCCCATACCTTGTAAATATTTGTACTCTTCCCAATGCTTCGCAGCATCACTCATCAACTCCTTCATCGCCGGATCATCGAAGCCTTTGGTTGTCCACATCAAGTTATCGACCATCAACATCATGTTAATGATCACCTGCCATCCAAAGACCACACGGGGACACGTCTCATGCATTAGGAGCTTCGTCGACTCTCACCTCATCTCCTTGGCATGCTCATGCGCACAAACCGAAACGAGCTTATGAAGGTGAGAGACTGACCTTGAGAAGCCGCGGCCTTGCATCATTTCCAGACGCTTTAACGAGAGCCAGATCGCATACTTCTTTAGCCATGGCGTAGTCTTTCTGCAATGAAATTGGAGACGTTTTAGTGAGAACCTCCATGCAGAATAGAACAACAACAACTTCAACAGACGTGAGAATAATGATGATGGGATCCTAAGTTGGAGCAACCATGGGTTGCCCTCTCTCTCTCGTTTCCCACATGCATGCAAGATGGAACAAGAATTAAGTATGTGTGACTCCGACTGAGTTGAATGTGGAAGAGAAATGGTTACCAGAGCGATGAATATTTGTGTTAAGGAGAGTAGTATCTCGTATAGGTCCTCTGGTCCAAAGCGATTCATGGTTGCTGCCTTCTCTTTCTTGGTAAGGTCATCCTGTACTTCATCGCAAATCTTGGATAATACAACCTTCATCCTTTGTGCCACCTCTTGCCTGGTTGAGTAATCCTGCAATCAGAGAGGCAAAACACTTGAGTCTGAGTAGGAGGTAATAGTCAATTTCTGCGCTTAATCACTGTCAAATTCACTAAAATTAATAAGACAGTAGCTATTAAGTTAACTAGCAGATGACTCGTGCTAATCACAGGATAAAGTTGTAGCCAACGAGGAGTTTGCTGATAACGGTTAATGAATGAGAGAGAGAAAGTTGTAGTGATGAGGAGTTTGTTACTAATGTTTAATGAATTGGAGCGAGCGAGCGAGCGAGCGAGAGAGAGAGAAAGTTGTAGGAATGAGGAGTTTGCTAATGAATGAGAGAGAGAGAGAGAGAGAGAGAGAGAGAGAGAAGAAGGTCAAGGAAGGCACGATAAGGATCGACCCTGGGAGATAAGGTTGCTCGCAAGAAATCGAGGGTCGTCTGCATGACGGTAGGGCATTGAGCCCCACCATTCCCCGGGCTGCCTCCGCCGTTCGCCATCATCATGACCACCCTTCGGCCGCTGCCTCTTGCAGTGGTGGCGACCTCGAAGTAGATGGCGCCCCAATCTGAGAGAGAGAGAGAGTGAGAGAGAGAGAGAGAGAAGAAGGTCAAGGAAGGCACGATAAGGATCGACCCTGGGAGATAAGGTTGCTCGCAAGAAATCGAGGGTCGTCTGCATGACGGTAGGGCATTGAGCCCCACCATTCCCCGGGCTGCCTCCGCCGTTCGCCATCATCATGACCACCCTTCGGCCGCTGCCTCTTGCAGTGGTGGCGACCTCGAAGTAGATGGCGCCCCAATCTCGTCCTCCGTGATCCTCCTCCAGCGGAACATGGGAGAGAGATACGCCGAGGTGGCGGACCGTCGACCGCGCAAGGGGGAGGCGGACAAGGGGGGCAAGGCCAAGGCTCCTGGTGGGGTGGCGGGGCCTAATGCATGGGTGGGAGGCCGGGAGGCAGCAGATGGCTTCCATGGTTCCTGCGGCAGATCGGGCGGGGCGCTCTCCCCGTAGACTTCTCACTGCACTTATACACGAAGGATGTGAAGAGGGAGGAGGAGGATAATTGATTTCGTGTTGGAATTGAATTCGTGCTGGAGAGCGCCCCGCTTTCCTCCGGCGGAGCGATCTCTTCTTTCCTTTTTTCCTTTTTTCCTTTTTTCTTGTAGCAAGCAATTGGATTCATTGGCGTCCTTCGCCTCGGCTGCCTCAAGTAAGGCATCAGCGTCGTTATTTTATGCCACCCCCCCCCTAAATGTACCTCTTCCTCCATTTCAGCATCTATTGCCTGTTTGGTGTAGATAAAGAATAAGCATTTGAATTTGGACTTCCCCAAGGAATATAAGATTGTGCTGGACGCGATCTTACATTAACTTTTTGTTTTTGGTTTTAATGTAACGACGAAGTCTATTAAAGTTCAAGAAAAGCTTTTGAAGGAGAGTGAGTAATGACGAACGATACGAAGCAGAGGAACATGATTTGCAGTTACTACTGAACGGGACGAATCACCCACCATACCAGCAAACCTCTTAACCAAATGAGAGTCAAGCTGCTCTTTTGCTAAATCTAGACATTAACTCGAGGCAAGCAACCAAAATAGATGCACATCAAAATTAGACTCAAAATAATGGAATTTGATTACGAAGAAAAGGATACATAGTTATCACATAGTGAGTAAATTTCACAAACGTCAACTTTGGAGGATGCGAATCGAAGTGTAACAAAAAATATTTATTTTTTTAGAACTTTTTTTTAATAAAAAGATATTTCCTATGTGTATTCGCTTAGTGATTGCAGATAGAAAGATTAGCAAAAAGCAAGAAAAAAACTAAAAAAAGGTTGTAACTGCAGCATAAAAATTGTGCTACAGCATTATATATATATATATATCTAGAAACCTGATGGATGCAATGCAATAGTTAGGAATGACAGCAGTGATGGATGCATCAAATTCCTATTTATCGCTGTTTTAGATCAACCATTCCGGAACTCATTTTATACGCTTAATGACTTAGAGATATGTTAACACGAGTGTTAAGATTTCGTCAATTCACTAGTCTTACTAAGAAATTTCTCGGGAAATAAGATGAAAGAAATAATTAGTTTAAATTTTAATTAATAGTGGATCTGAATTAATATACATAAAAAAGAGATTATAAAATATAATAATTACATATTTTTTAATTAATAATAAATATACAAATATTTATCTAAATTATTTTATATTATAAGGGATCACGTTGAGATCATGATCCTCATTATTGATAGAATCATGATAAAAAAATATTATTATAATTTTTATGATTTTGATATCGAATTTTGAATTTTGATGATAACATCAATTAATGAATTAATGATCTAATCCATGTGTTGAGATAAGTGATGCAGGACTAACTACGATCGTGAAAAAGGCAAAACAATTAAAGAAGCATCGGTGTTAGGCCGAAGTCCATGATCGAGCATTGGGTCGGATGAATCAGGGGATACATCGAAGGATCAGATGATACAGTGAAAGCTCGTCGGAAGTTCGTTGGGAGTTCACCGAAAACTCGCCAGAGGTTCATTGGGAGTTCACGAAAGCTCGTTGGAGGTTCGTTGGGAGTTCGCGAAAGCTCACCGGAAGATTGTAGTGAGTTCGTTGGAAGTTCACCGAGTGTTCGGTTGAACCATTGACGTGTATGACAACTTAGATTGTAAGTAGAGTAATTATTTTAGTCTTAACTATCGTGGTTAGGACTTTGATTTGAGTTAGTTTTGAGAGAAATCCTACTAACTCAAATTGGGGCCAATTGGGCCCAAAACTAGGCTGAATTGGGCCGATTTGAGAGCCACGTCAAGTGGTGGCACCGTCGGAGCTGGCGGTGGAATCGCTTGAGGCGCGACCTCCTAAATGGTTTAGGCGGTGGTACCGCGCAGACTGGGCGGTGGTACCACCGGTAGTTATTGTTGCCAAGCGGTGGTACCACTAGAGCTTGGTCTCCGAGGCTCTGTCATGTGATAGTACTGCTTAGACTGGGTAGTGGTACCACCCAGTGTCAGTCTGCACCGCCCAATAATGGCAGTGGTACTACTAGTACCCCGGAAATCGAGGATGAGACACTTTTTTGCTCCATTTTTGAAACCATTAGGGCCTATAAATACCCCACTCTTTCCTACATGAAAGTGTGAACAAAAGTCTTGAGATTTTGGGAAGTGAAAGCGTTAAAAAAATGCTAAGTGTCCTCTTTCTTTAGCTTTGTGATCAATCTAAGGGAGGTGTGAGACTTGTAAAAGGTTGTCTCCTAAACCAGAAAAATGGAGAAAAAAGCTGTAAGAGGGTCGTTGGTCTTCGCCCATTGAAGAAAGACCATTAGTGGACGTCGGTAGCCTCAATAGGGGAGGAATATGCTTTCTTTCTGTGCTATTTCTTCCAAACCAATGAACAAATGGAATGATTTGGAAAAGAAGACCTTCTCCTTCAATGTTAAAGCGCTGAACACTTTGTTTTGTGCTCTTGATAAAAATGAATTTAATTGGGTTTCTATATGTAAAACTGCACATGACATTTGGTATACACTCGAAGTCACACACTAAGGCATAAGTAGGGTTAAAGATTCAAAAATTAATCTTTTGGTTTATAGCTATGAGTTATTTCGTATGAAACCAAGCGAGACCATTGGAGACATGTACACCCGTTTTACGGATGCCATCAATGGTCTAAAAACACTTGGTAAAAGTTTTTCTGATTTTGAACTTACTAACAAGATATTAAGATCCATTCCAAAAATTTGGGATCCTAAAGCAACGGTAATACAAGAAGCAAAGGACCTAAATAACTTTCCGCTTGAAGAACTTATCGGGTCCTTGGTAACCAATGAAATTACGTGTATAGCACATGATGAATTTGAGAATAACCTTCCAAAGAATAGAAAGGACATGACACTTAGAACCAAAGAAGGCTATTTGGGTGAAAACTCAAGTGATGATGATGATGACTTGGCACTTCTTACAAGAAGGTTTAAAAAATTCCTAAAAAGGAATTAAACAAAATAAGACTTTAAGAATAAAAGTAAACTAAAAAATGACCAAATAATATACTATGAATGCAAGAAACTAGGGCACTTCAAAAATGAATGCCCCCAAGTGAAGAAAAAGCTACTAACTATAAGGAGCCAACCAACTTGGGATGATTCGAGTGCATCCAAAGATACGGAGCCAACCAACAAAGAAGAAGTTACTAACTATGCTCTAATGACGCTTAATGATGAGGTAAGTGACCCAATCGAATCTCATTTAGCTTATGATGATTTACTTATCGCTTTCAATGATATATATGATGAATGTAAGCTAGTTGGTAAAAAATATAAGATATTAAAAAAGGAGCATACTTCTCTTGTTAGTAAATTTGATAAATTAAAAAATGAGCATGATAATAGTAAGTTAGCTTCTTGCACTAAGTGTGAAGAGATAGATTCACTAAAGAAAGAAAATATTTTACTACAAGAAATATTAGAAAATTTTAAAATAGGTAATAAATCTCTAAACATAATCCTTGCTAATAAGGTCATGTTCATGGAAAGGTAGGAATTGGCTTTGTAAGCAACACTCAACAAAGGCCAACTATCTTTGTTAAAGGATCTACATTGCATGTCTCACCTAGAGATAAATATATTTTCTAAGAAAAAGATGGACATTATGACTATAGATGTTCTCTTAAAAAGTATAGTCCATATAAATTAGTGGAACCCTAAATAACTCAACGACATTAGTCAAAATAGGTAGACCTTTTCATGAGGGACCCAAAGCTAAATGGGTACCTAAAGTGAACCCACCTTTCTTGTAGACATCTCTACAATTGAAAGCTAGGAGCAAAAATAAAATTTTGATAGTGGATGCTCAAGGCTTATGATTGCATATCCAACACACTTCACAAACTCACTAGTTGAAACAAAATGATTTTAATTGAGGATGCTTCATACTTGATAATTTTATATTATGCATGAGGATTTGAAGTAATGATGATTTTTGTGATAAATATTATCTTTAGTTCATGATGCATGGTTTGTGTATGGAATGCTAGAGCATGTTAGGATCGAGTCGGCACTAAGAGGAGGGGGTGAATTAGTGCTTTCATTTAAAATGTTGGTTTGAAAAACTTTCGTTCGATGAAAAACCATATTAGAAATATGTTAACTTGAAAGTGTATGAAAGCATAGTGAATAAGCAAATAAAGTAGTTTGCAATGAAAGTAAAGAGTATAAAGTAAATGTAAACCGAGTTTTATAGTGGTTCGGTCGTCGTGACCTACATCCACTGCTGATTCTTCTTCCGTCGAGGCCACCGACATCTACTAACGGGGTTCCTTCAATAGGTAAAGACCAACTACCCTTACAACTCTATTCTCCCTTTGACAAGCTCAGGAGAGAACCTTTGCACCCTCACTTACGCCTCTCTTAAATAGAAATTAACACTTAAACTAGAGGAGGAGAACTCTCACAAGATTACAATAGAATTTTTCCTTGTTTTTGTTTTCATTTCTTGTGTTATCTGAGCAGGGATGAGAGGGGTATTTATAGGTGGGATACTGGTGGTACCATCGCCTATGCTGGGTGGTACCACCATCTATAGCACTAATACTGGGCGGTACCATCGCCCAATCTAGCGGTACCACCGCCTGACACAGTCTAGGAGACCGAGTCTGGGCTGTACCATCGCCTAGACTAGCGATACCACCACTTGACACTAGGTGGTACCACCGCCTGACACAGTCTTGAAGATTGTGTCTTAGAGACTAAGCCTCTAGCGGTGCCACTGCTTGGATCGGCAGTGCCATCGTCTAACTCAATGTTTGAGTCATTGAATGGGTCTTTCTCTTGGCCCAAAATAGTCCCACTTTAGGCCCAGTTGGCCCCTAATTGAGTTGACATAATTATATTCTAAACCAATCCAATTACAACTAAAATTCCTTCAATCTAGATAAATTATTACAAGCAAGAATACTAAGTTATCCGGCATATCATTGGTTCATCCGGTGCTTCGTCCGACCCTTCAACGCATCATCCTCTCCTTCGGCATATTGTCCAATTGGCATGTTGCCTTCTTGCAACATCCGATCTCTTTAGCATAATGTCCGATCTTCTTGGCCCGATGCCTGAACTCATGGTATAAAGCCTTATGCCAACACGTCGACCATTCCTCTTGTTTGACGTCCAATCTTCTAACATGTTCAATTCCGGCCCAACTTTTTATTCTTTCTACTTTAATCAATTTGTCTCTCCTGATCGAAGCTAGTCTTACGTTACTCAAAATGCAGATTAAATCATAATATTATCAATTATTTTCATTATCAAAATCTAGATTTAACTATCTCCCCCTTTTTTACGATGACAACTAATTAATGATAGAGTTTAACTAAATTCCCCTTATTAATATGCATAATTGAGATGAACCTTGAATTTAAGTCAAAGCAAATTTAATCATGAATATTTCATCATTACATGCATCATTATCATAAGTTGAAGTATTGTATGCATAATACCAAATCATCATGTATATTTTCAAAATATAAAATCATCATTACATGCATGATTCCAGATCATCATACATAATTTTAAATCATCATTTTATGCATGATCATCATCATAATTTCTCCCCCTATGTCATCAACAAAAAGGAGAAGTGTAATTAGTAAGTTTTTTAGAATCATCACATTATAAACATGATCTCAAGTTTTTGAAACATCGTCATGCAAGCTAGTAATTTTCTTTCGAAATGTGCACACTAGCAATTCTTTCTCCCCCTTTGTCATTGGCAAAAAGAAGTGCAACTAGCAAGTTTTTAGATATGCAAGTTAGTAAGATTTTTACATATAAAAGTTAACAAAATTTTACATCTTTTGAGATATGCAAGATAGCCTATTTTTACATCTTCTTGAAATATGTAAGTTAGCAAACATTCCTTCTCTTGAGATTAAAGAGATTTATAAGATAGCACTTCTTGTTTTTCTTTGCCAAGTCATCATCATAATCCTCATCACTTGAATTTTCTTTCAAGTGGTCTTCATGAGTTCTTAGTGTCATATTCTTCCTGTTCTTTGAAAGGTTGTTCTCAAGCTCTTCATGAGCATTGCAAGTCATTTCGTAGGTCATCAAAGACCCAATAAGTTCTTCGAGCGAAAAGTTGTTCAAGTCCTTGCTTCTTGAATTGTTGTTACTTTAGCATCCCAACTCATTGGGAGGGATCTTAATATTTTGTTAACAAGTTCAAAATTAGAAAAACTTTTACCAAGTCTTTTTAGACCATTGACGACATCCGTAAACCGAGTGTATATATCTCCAATGGTCTCACTTGGTTTCATCTGAAACAACCCATAAGTATATACTAAAAGATTAATTTTAGACTCCTTTACTCTACTAGTGCCCTCGTGAGTGATTTTGAGTGTATGCCAAATATCGAAAGCCATTTCATAAATAAACACTTGATTGAACTCATTTTTATCTAAAGCGCAAAACAAGGCATTCATAGCCTTGGCATTTAAAGTGAAAGTCTTCTTCTCCAACTCATTCCAATCATTCATTGGAAGAGAAGACTTTTGAAAGCTGTTTTTCATAATGTTTCATAACTCAAAATCCATAGAAATTAGAAAAATCCTCATTCTAATCCTCCAATAGGTGTAATCCATCCCATTAAACATGGGTGGACATATAATTGAGTGGCCCTCTTGGTTGTCGGCAAATGCCATCTCTCTTGGGTTTCAAACTAAAATAAGAGTGACCTCTCTCTAATACCAATTGTTAGGATTAAGAGCGGCACTAAGAGGGGGAGTGAATTAGTGCAGCGAAAAAATTACGTCAGTTTGAAAATCTTCATACGATAAAATTCGATTCCGATGAAAATCGTTTCGTTTTTCTTGAATAAGTAGAGAATAGGGGATTAGACAGTTTGTAATGAAGTAAAGTTGAATGTAGTAAAGAGATTAAGTAGTAAGGAATGAACACACCATAATTTATAGTGGTTCGATCATTGTGACTTACATCCACTTCCGATTTCTCCTCTATCGAGGTCACCGGCGTCCACTAATAGTCTTCCTTCAATAAACGAAGACCAACCACCTCTTTATAGTACTTTCTCCTTTTCGCAGGTTCAGGAGATAACCCTTATAAGCCTCACACCTCTTCTTGGATAATTACAAAGCTAAAGAGAGGGAGGAGAAGGATTCTTCTCACTTTTACAACATTTTAACACCCCAACACTTAGATTTTTTTTCACACTCTGATTGCACTTTGTTACCCTTTCATGCAGAAAAGGGTGGGGTATTTATAGGCCCCAATGACTTCAAAATTAGAGTCAAAAAGTGTTTCATCCCAGATTTCCAAGGTACTGGTGGTACCACCACTAGTATTGGGCGGTACCACTATTTGACACTCTGACACTGGGCAGTACCACCGCCTGATAGAGTCTCGAATATTGAGCTCTGGCGGTACCACCGCCTAGTAGTAATCACTACCGACGATACCACCGCTTAGTCTGGGCGGTACCACCGCTCAGTTTGGGCGATACCATCGCTTAGTTTGGGCGGTACCATCGCTTAGTTTGGGCGGTACCATCGCTTAGTCTGGAAAGTACCACTACTTAGTCTGGGCAGTACCACAGCCCAAACCACTTGGGGGACCATTCCCTGGGCGGTTCTACCCCAGTTTGGCGGTGCCACCACTAGACAAGGTCCAACAACTTGGTTGGGCCTTGAATCCAGCCCAAACCAGTCCAATTATGGGCCCAGTTGGCCCCTAACTGAGTTAGTGGGATTACCTCCCAAACCTAACCCTAATTACATGCTAACTATGATTCTTAAGGCATACACTAAGCAAAACAAGTTCGGTTAGTTTAGGTTTCTTTCGGCAAGCTTCCGGCGAACTTCCAACGATCTCTCTACAATGTTCCAGCAGACTCTTGGTAAGGTCCTGGACTTCACGATGATCTTCTTGGCGAGTTCCGATAAGCTTCTTTGGCAAGCTCCTAGACTTCTCGGTTGGTTCCGGTAGAACTTCCGACAAACTCTCGAACTCCCAACGAAATCACGTTCTTGACTCTGGGACTTCATTTTGCTTTATGCCTTGCTATTATAGTTAATCCTGCATATGTAAAAACATACTTCAATCTAGACAATTATTACTAGGCATGAATCATATTGTCCGGCATGTCATTGGTTCATCGACGCTTCGTCCGATTCTTCGACGCATCGTCCGATCTTGCGACCTATTGCCCAATCGGCCAGTTAATCTCCGTAACTCCGATATTCTTAGCGCAATATCCGCTCTTCTTGGCCCGATGCCCGAATCCATGGCCTGAAGCCTTTTATCGATACGTCGACCGATCCTCCGGCCCGACGTCTAATCTTCTGACACATTTTCCTCCAGCATAACATGATTCTTCCTGCTTTAATTATCTCTCTCTGATCGAAGCATCCTACGTCACTCATAACGCAGATCAAATAATAAATACTATCAATTGGTTTCATCATCAAAATCCGAGATTCAACAGTCTCCCCCTTTTTTATGATGACAATCAATTGATGACGGAGTTAACCTTAACTCTCGGAGTTTAAACAAACTCCCCCTATCAATATAGCATATTTGAGTTGAACTCTTGGATTCAAAAATCCAAGCAACATGTCATAATAAAATTATGCATAACATCAACATACTTCTCCCCCTT
>LVTN01000544.1:144211-157754 GCA_001649415.1 Musa itinerans | reverse complement strand
ATCAACTCAAAATCATTTTCAAGAGATTCAAAAAAAAAAATAACAAACATACATTCATTGATATCCTTTTTTGAAAGATCGATAAAGTAGAGATTGAGAAATTCTTTAAGAAAAAAAATTTCCTTCCCCCTTTTTTATTTGATTTATTTCACACAAGTATGCCCAAGTTTTTATTCCAAGTTAAAGCATGCATCATCGTTTAAGATCGAAAAGTAGATTTCGTCATAAAAACCATCAAGACCAAAAAAGTATAACATATTAAACATAAGGTTTCTTTAAACAAGAGATTTGATTCATCATTTTAATTCCAATGATAATATATTTTCCTTTTTATGTGTTTTATTTTAAGTGATTGATTTCATATAAGCATGCCCAAATATTTGTTCTTATGTCAAAAACCATGCATCAATGTTTAAAATGAAAAGATCAAAAATCATCAAGATCAAAAAGAGTAACACATAATTTCAAAACATATTATTTCAAATCATTACTTCAAGTCCTCATGCATAAAAATCATCAAGTATGATACAAACATTTATTTTTAAAACATTCATCAAGGCATTTTTAAATCAAAATTATTTTATTTGTTTATCATAAAAAATGATTATTTTTTAAAATTACTAGAAAGGTAAGCATGATCCCATAATTTTTTTATTTTTATTACATTATAAAACATGTAATTTTGAAGAAAATTATTTTTTTAAAACTAAATTAAAAATAACTCATGAAAAGCATTATGTAATTTCAAAGTAAACTAAGGGCATTTTGATTACCTCATCGTCGAAAGCCGTTAAAGCATAGTTTGTCATCTCGCCTTTGTTGATTTTCTTATTTTCTTTGGAGGAGCTCGAATCATCCCAAAGTTCTGCCCTCTTCTTGCGTTCAAAGTAAGTAGTTGCGTTCTTTTTATTCTTTTTAAGTTCATTTTTAATTTTTAATTTTTATTTTAAAAATTTAATGAGGAGTTCAAGTTCACCATCACTTGAGCTTATGCTCGAGTGGTCTTCAATTGTTCTATGAAATCCTCCCTATTCTTTGGAAGGTGATAAGTTCTTCGATCAAAAAAGTATTCAAATTTTTTTATTCTTGTACAGCCGTTATTTTTTAATCCAAATTCTTAGAAAGTGATCGTAAAATATTGTTAACGAGTTCAAAATTTGAAAAGCATTTGCCAAGAGCTTTTAAACCATTGACAACATCCGTAAAATGGGTGTATATGTCTCCAATGGTTTCACTTGGCTTTATTCGAAATAATTCAAAATCGTGCATTAAAAGATTTATTTTAGAATCTTTTACTATATTAGTGCCTTCGTGTGTGATTTCGAGAGTGTGCTATATATCGAAAGCCGTTTCGCAAGTAGAAATCCGATTAAACTCATTTTTGTCTAAGGCACAAAATAGAACATTCATAGCTCAAGCATTTAAAGAAAATGCCTTCTTCTCCAAATCATTCCAATGGTTCATTGGAAGAGAAGACCTTCGAAAACTATTTTCAACAATGTTCTATAAGTTCAAATCTAAAGAAAGCAAGAAAACTCTCATACAAGTTTTCCAATATGTGTAGTCCATCCAATTGAAAAAAGGAGGACGAATGAGAGAGTGATTCTTTTGAAAGCTGAAAAGAGTCATTTCTTGGGTGTTAAACCAAATGAGAAATTATGAGGCTCTGATACCAATTGTTAGGAAAAGAGTCGGCACTAAGAGGGGGGGTGAATTAGTGCAGCGGTAAAAATCACTGGTTTAAAATTTTCTTTCATTTCATACAATAAAATCGATTTCGAAAGATGTTGACTTAAAGGTGTATTTGTAAATGTATTAAAAGCAGTAAGCAAGTAAGGAGGTTTGTAGTAAGATAAATTGCACAAAAGAAAAGGCAAACTGGATTTTATAGTGGTTCGGTCGTCGTGACCTACATCCACTCCGCCGATTCCTCTTCCGTCAAGGCCACCGGCATCCACTATCGATCTTCCTTTAATAGGCGAAGATCAACCTCCTTCTTACACTTCTCTTCTCCTTTTACTAGTTTAGGAGACAACCCTTATAAGCACTCACTCCTCTCTTAAACTATTCTAACACTTAGATTTGAAGAGGAGGATTCTCACAAGAGATTACAATAGCGTTTTTCCCTTTTTAAATTCTCTGTGCTTGCTCAAGTTAACCAAGGATGAGAGGGGTATTTATAGGCTTCAAGTTGATTCAAACTTGGAGCCTAAAAAGGTCTCATCCTAGGTTTCCTGGGTACTGGCGGTACCACCGTCGTTCCTGGGTGGTACTACCATCGCAGGATCTGCTACTGTGCGGTACTACCGCCGAACAAGGGCGGTACCACCGCTGGCAGCTTTGTTGCTGGCGGTACCACCACCTAGATTTCCTGGGGTGCTACTCCCCAAGCGGTGCCACCGTCGGCCAGGGTTTCAGCACCCTGGTTGGGCCTTGAATCCGCCCCAAACCAGCCCAACGTCGAGCCCAATTGGCCCCTAACAGAGTTGATGAGATTACCTCTCAATCCCAACTCTAATTATGTGCTAACTATGATTCCTAAGATATATTCTAAGTAAGATAAGTCCGATTTCTTTCGGCGATCTTCTGGCGAACTTCCGACGATCTCTCGGTAATGTTCCGATGGACTCCCGGCAAGCTCTTGGACTTCATGACAATCTTCTTGGTAAGTTCCAATGAGCTTCTTTGGCAAGCTCTTGGACTTCTCGGTTAGTTCCGGCAGAACTTCCAACGAACGTCCGGACTTCCGACGAACTCTCAACGAAATCGCGTTCTTGACTCCGGGACTTCATTTTGCTTTATGCATTACTATCGTAGTTAATCCTGCACATGTAAAAATGCAGTTCGATTTAGACAATTATTACTAAGCATGAATCATGTTGTTCGGCATGTCATTGGTCCATCGATGCTTAATGTGATTCTTCGGCGCATCGTCCGATCTTGCGGCTTATTGCCTAATCGACCATTTGATCTCTGCAACTCCGATATCCTTGGCGCAATATCTGCTCTTCTTGGCTCGATGTCCGAATCCATGGCCCAAAGCCTTCTGTCGATACGTCGACCAATCCTCCAGTCCGACGTCTAATCTTCTGACACGTTTTCCTCCGGCACAACATGATTCTTCCTGCTTTAATTGTCTCTCCCTGATTGAAGCATCTTGCGTCACTCAAAACGCAGATCAAATCATAAATACTATCAATTGGTTTCATCATCAAAATCTGAGATTCAACTTTATTAAGACTATATCATCTATAATAACTTTTTGATTTTGAATATAATCAATAATAGTACTTTCCTTTTTTGTTGTTTTCATCAAAGTAAATAAAAGAATTAACAGGCGAGTGCAAGAGCAATTAACGATGATGCTTTATAACTTAGACCATACTACTATGACAATCCTGCATGAAAAGTTTAGTGGTGCTATGAAGCCTATGATTGAGGCTTAAATGACTTATAGAATAAGACAATTTTATCATATCCATAACTTATAATCAAAATTTATTATTAGGATGGGTTTTCTTGATATTTAGATTTTTTTGTGATGGACAAAGAGGAGAGTCATCGATGTAGCCTAATAGATTATATCTAAAGAGGAGATCAGTGAATTGTGCTCATCAAGATATATAGTTGTCGGTTTTAGAGAGATTGGAGAGGCTTATAGTTGAATAGATATAAATCCTATAGGTTGAGATAAACTATTATTTCCTGAGGAAACAATAATTGGAGCATCAGATATAAAGGAGGAAGACATGCTGAGAAGATGTTGTGATCTAATAAGAGAAATCCAGAATCAATTGATGGTCTGATTTGGATATATAGATGGTAGAAATCTGATTTGTTAGAGGAGATCAGATTTGAGAAGTGAACAGGGGAGGATCTGATCTGTTGAAGGAGATCATATATGAGAAGTGCACAAGGGAGGATTTGATTTGAGATGTATAGAAGAGGGCGATCTCTTTCGTTTTCTACTAAGTCCTTCTCTCGATCACAAGTGTTGATAGCATAGTCGAAAGGATGGTGGTAATAAATTATCATCGAGAGGTCAATCGTGGATTCGAGGCACTAGTGAGTTCAATAATTGACGAGAAGGGGACGAGGACATTGGTGAAGATGCTAAGTAGTAGGTAGGAACAAAGGGAAAGCCCATCAAGCAGAATTGCATAAGATGAAGGATTGCTGAAGAAGCCAGTTGATCACTAAAGGAGGTTGAGCAAAATGAAGTAGATATGTTGCAGAGCTAGGAGATTAGTTGGGAGGAGTCACATGTCTTCATTTTCGGTACAACGCCAAAATATCCGAAAACGGAAAGAGTTATAAAGGTGAGGAAGAGGAATAGCAGTCGTTAGTAGGGTAATGAAAGAGAAAGCGATGAAGAAAAAGCTTTGCTTGAAGTAAGAAGACTGTGATATTATGAAGGATTTATTGTGAAAGGGATGATTTTATTCATTAAGATAATATGTATTTATACATATTGTGAGAGATTGACTTTCTTTAATCATGTATTTAAATCATATACTTAAATTTATAATTGATTCTCAAATTATAGATTAATTGAGAATTAAAACATATAAAGAATATAAAATTATCATTACATATTTACTTATATGATGATTAGCATAGCATGTAAAAAATGTGAAATCCTTTTTTTATCTTTTTCTCACCTCCTTAAATTGAACTGTAACTTATTTATGCATTTCAGTTTTTGTAGTGGCTTCCTCTCATCTTAATCACCGAAGCAAATATCCATGGATTAATCATTTTATTGATGCTGCAGGAAGTGGACATGCAGTTAACTTTCACAGCGATGCTGCTCCAAAAAGAGAGCGAAATGAAGAGGAGCTGATGAGAAGCAAAAGAGACGAGCAAATTAATTGTTTCCTTAAGATACTAATGTGTCAGACAAAAGCTTATTTAGACTTCTGCACTTCATCACGGTACGATTTCTACGGATGACCTCAATATTCTCATAATGCATACCGTCTTGTCTTGGGTTGCTGATGAATGCATTTTCCTATTCTGTTTCAGGTGGCTGGCTCCCGAAGCCCTCGAGTTCTATCCGTTTGTACGCTTTCCAATGTTTCTTCGCATCGTCGATCAATTTCTGCACCTCCGGATCATCGAATACTGTGTTCAACGACAACAATTTCTCCACTGCCAGCATCATGTGGATGACGGCCTGCCACCCAAATACCACACCGTGAGACCGTAAGTTGCGTATGCCTTTACTCTCAACTCTAGGCAATAATCACCGTTCAAAATAAAACTGATTCCAATCGAAATCGAATTGGAACTTGGTTTAAATCAACTACGTAGAATCAAAATTAAAACCAAAATCGAAACCGTCATTTTTATTCGAACCGGCTAAATTGAAAAAAAAAATTAACATGATAGTAAACGTCCAATTTGGCACCAATAAATGAGTCGGAGATATTTTAATCATTTTATAATTTAAAATTATACAAACCAAAATTTTGATTGGAATCGATCAAATAGAAAAAAAAAAATTAACATGACTGGCTTGCCTCAGCCAACGGTGAAATAAATGAGTCAAGGATATTTTAATTATTTTATAATTATAAAAAATAAAAAATAAATTTGCTAAAATTTTACATATCCATTTTTATGTTATGTGGTGTATGAAAATACATTCACTTCTCAAAATGGAACTTTGATTAAAATTTTAAAATAAGATTATGACTTCTTTTACTGAATTAAAAAAAATAATTTAAAAAAATCAAAACTAGAATCGGAACAAAAACTGCTGCCTGTTCCAAAACCGGAGTCATGCCTACTAATATGTCTAAGTTTTGCGTGATAGAAGCTTGCGAAGGTGAGACACACTACTGACCATGAGAAGGGGCGGCCTTGAATCCCTCGGAAGGTCATCGTAGATCAGCTTGCAGACTTCTTTGGCCATTTGGTAGTTTTTCTGCAGATTTATTACAGGGATTCAAAGTAGAAGATTAAAAAGAAGAAAACTAATTATGTTTCTACGAGCAGATGAAATGATGAGACAATGGGTTACCAGATCGATGTATACTTGTGCTAACGTGATTCCCACTTCGTGTTTCTCGTCTCCTGAAAGCCAGTTCGAGGAAAATATTTCCGATATTTTTTGTGCTTTCTTTGACTGGGTAGATTGATCCAGCGTAAGAAACAGTGGGTATTATTAGCTCTCAAAGTTTAAATCCATATGAAGGTACACATGTAGAATTTTAATGCAATAAAAAATAATTTACTTTTAGAATAATTGGTCAAAATAGCAACACCCCTCCTTTATGTTCATTAAATTCAACCAAATCAATAATAAATAATTATAAAAATAAAATTCAAAGTTCTATTAAAATTATAAAGTTAGAAAATATTAAATTACCTAACTTTTAATCTCAACCTACAGTTCTACTCTTGCTAACTTTTAATCTCAACCTACAGTTCTACTCTTGCTAAAAAATCTCTTTCTTGTTGACCTCCACCTTGAGCAGCAGCAAAAGACACTAAATATTCCTCAACTTGTTCTAGAATTATTCTCACATAGTATTATCACCACAAAGGTAGCGATGTAAGAGGCAATATGTCTTATCTTTTTTATCACTTTTCATATCAACTTTCATCAATTAATCTAATATTCTTTTGAATGTGTTCATATGCTCTATTAAGTCTCCGCCTTTCTTTATCTTTATCCTATATAACTTTTACTTTAAATATAACTTGTTAGTTAAGTTTTTAATTAGATAAAACATTTTTAAATCATCCCAAATAATCATGATAGAGATATCATCAATAATTTTATTGATAATATTATTAGAGATACAAAGACGAATAGTACTTATATAGTTTATCTTAAGCTCCTTTCAATCTTCATTGCTCAAATTTTCTGATTTGTCTGCTCATCCCTTTAATGTTCTTGTTAAGCCTACTGAATAAAAAGATCCTTTACCCTTTATGGGATGAAACTATTTTCTCTATCAAATTTCTTCATAGTAAAGTCAACAGAAATAATCAATGACATCCTTATTGAATATCTAATCAAAAGATTTTTCAGATATTGTTTGTTGAGAATGAGAGAAGAATTCCAAAACCAAAAGATAAATCATAAAGATCAACAATCAAGAATATACCAAAAATTTGTCATAAAATTTAACATGATTTGACAATTCCTATCTATATCCATAGAGAAAATTAAATTCTTCATCATGTGAGATTATTTACAAGGCTCTTGAATTATCCCCACTCAATTACAATTTTCTTGTACACCCTCTCACATAAACTTGTAAGAATTTATATATTTTCTCTCATTCTTTATAGAAATCCTAGAGAGCACCCTCTTTAAATATTATAGAGAGAAACTTAAGAGTATACAAAGTATTATTAATCATAGCTTACTTTCCTCCATCAAAATTTAAAAATGCATAAGATGTTTGTAGAACAATCAAATCCTAATTTTTAATTTTTTTTTATTTTCATAATGATTCTTTCTTAGATCCCTTATCCATTAGGACATTGATTTCAAAAATCTTAAAATACCCATTAATTCTTTAAGTTAGAGCATAAAACCATCGATGCCGTTGATGTTGTAAGATGCAAAGGAGTGGTAGTGAGCAAGAGATGTAAGACAATGGTTTTTATTCTCAAGAATGTTTCCTGATCCTTTGATCCACGTTTATGTTGTTGGTCAAAGTAGAAGCAATGGAGGATTGTATTATAAGGTGACAGATTGCGTTACTCTTATTTTTTGTGGGTTTGGTGTAGGCGTTAAACTCTCTTTTAAGAAGAATTCTTTTCTCCATATCCTTTTTAAAGTATTAGATATGCTGAATCATTTATTATATCGTTCATCTATCTTCATCTCACATGTGTATATTTTTAATATTTTTTTATTCATATATGGACTAATTATTTATTCTTTATTCGATTCAAACTTAGTCCATATCTTTTTCAGATTCCTACGCAACTCGTTCGTATCTATCCATCATAATGCAGCTTCATTTGATCAAACAGTGACTTAACCAGCTTAGTCCTTTTTTTTTATAAATCTTTTATGCCTTAATTTTTTTATTTTTTAAAAAAATTTATTTGATATCATGTTAGAAAACGATGAAGAGTTTAAATCAAATTAGTCAAGATTAATATATATTAGATCGTACACTAGTTCAACCCAAAAAACTTAAGCTTGGTAACATGACTCTTTCAATCTTTGGTGATGTTAGACTGTCTTTATATTTTATATCTATTTTTTTTCACAAAAATGAATATTTCTACGACATGCAAGCTATCATGTGACTGCTTTCGATCGATCGAAGAAGTTATAAATAGCACCTTCTATAACCCATCGATAGGGTCTAGAATGGTTAATGACCACTCTACACTCATCGGCGGGCTTCTTTCTACTTTTGACTTTTCGATAACTTTCGATTTTTATTTTTTTTCTTTTCGCTAGTGTTAATTCTGTCGTTTCTCCATGATCGCTCTTCTAGGTTGTTAGAAGACCGATTGTATTTTGGATATCTTCCACAATCAACATAATAGATATTGAGGAATACACCCTACAGACAACATTCACACAAAATTCTTTTCAATTTTAACATTTAGTACCTGCTTAATGATTGAATGGAGAATCAGATATACAATATATATATTTCCTTGCTCGAGATGTTGAGACATAGACACTAAACAAAAGAACAAAAGCTTATTTAGACTTGCCCACAGGTGGTGGTAGCGAGTCACGGTACGTCATTGGGTTGCAGGTGGTTTTGATCCGTGGCCCATACCTTGTAAATCTTTGTACTTTTCCCAATGCTTCGCAGCATCACTCATCAACTCCTTCATCGCCGGATCATCGAAGCCTTTGGTTGTCCACATCAAGTTATCGACCATCAACATCATGTTAATGATAACCTGCCACCCAAAGACCACACGGGGACACATGTCTCATGCATTAGGAGCTTCGTCGACTCTCACCTCATCTCCTTGGCATGCTCATGCGCACAAACCGAAACGAGCTTATGAAGGTGAGAGACTGACCTTGAGAAGCCGCGGCCTTGCATCATTTCCAGACGCTTTAACGAGAGCCAGATCGCATACTTCTTTAGCCATGGCGTAGTCTTTCTGCAATGAAATTGGAGACGTTTTAGTGAGAACCTCCATGCAGAATAGAACAACAACAACTTCAACAGACGTGAGAATAATGATGATGGGATCCTAAGTTGGAGCAACCATGGGTTGCCCTCTCTCTCTCGTTTCCCACATGCATGCAAGGTGGAACAAGAATTAAGTATGTGTGTCTCCGACTGAGTTGAATGTGGAAGAGAAATGGTTACCAGAGCGATGAATATTTGTGTTAAGGAGAGTAGTATCTCGTATAGGTCCTCTGGTCCAAAGCGATTCATGGTTGCTGCCTTCTCTTTCTTGGTACGGTCATCCTGTACTTCATCGCAAATCTTGGATAATACAGCCTTCATCCTTTGTGCCACCTCTTGCCTGGTTGAGTAATCCTGCAATCAGAGAGGCAAAACACTTGAGTCTGAGTAGGAGGTAATAGTCAATTTCTGCGCTTAATCACTGCCAAATTCACTAAAATTAATAAGACAGTAACTATTAAGTTATCTAGCAGATGACTCGTGCTAATCACTGGATAAAGTTGTAGCCAATGAGGAGTTTGCTGCTAACGGTTAATGAATGAGAGAGAGAAAGTTGTAGTAATGAGGAGTCTGTTACTAATGTTTAATGAATGTGAGAGAGAGAGAGATAAAGTTGTAGGAATGAGGAGTTTGCTAATGAATGAGAGAGAGAGAAAAGAAGGTCAAGGAAGGCACGATAAGGATCGACCATGGGAGATAAGGTTGCTCGCAAGAAATCGAGGGTCGTCTGCATGACGGTAGGGCCTTTAGCCCCACCATTCCCCGGGCTGCCTCCGCCGTTCGCCATCATCATGACCACCCTTCGGCCGGTGCCTCTTGCAGTGGTGGCGACCTCGAAGTAGATGGCGCCCCAATCTCGTCCTCCGTGATCCTCCTTCAGCGGAACATGGGAGAGAGATACGCCGAGGTGGCGGCCCGTCGACCGCGCAAGGGGGAGGCGGACAAGGGGGGCAAGGCCAAGGCTCCTGGTGGGGTGGCGGGGCCTAATGCATGGGGGGGAGGCCGGGAGGCAGCAGATGGCTTCCATGGTTCCTGCGGCAGATCGGGCGGGGCGCTCTCCCCGTAGACTTCTCAATGCACTTATACATGAAGGGTGTGAGGAGGGACGAGGAGGATAATTGATTTCGTGTTGGAATTGATTTCGTGCTGGAGAGCGCCCCGCTTTCCTCGGGCGGAGCGATCTCTTCTTACCTTTTCCCTTTTTCTTTTAGCAAGCAATTGGATTCATTGGCGTCCTTCGCCTCGGCTGCCTCAAGTAATGCATCAGCGTCGTTATTTTATGCCCCGCCCCCCCCCCCCCTAAATGTACCTCTTCCTCCATTTCAGCATCTATTGCCTGTTTGGTGTAGATAAAGAATAAGCATTTGAATTTGGACTTCCCCAAGGAATATAAGATTGTGCTGGACGCGATCTTACATTAACTTTTTGTTTTTGGTTTTAATGTAACGACGAAGTCTATTAAAGTTCAAGAAAAGCTTTTGAAGGAGAGTGAGTAATGACGAACGATACGAAGCAGAGGAACATGATTTGCAGTTACTACTGAACGGGACGAATCACCCACCATACCAGCAAACCTCTTAACCAAATGAGAGTCAAGCTGCTCTTTTGCTAAATCTAGACATTAACTCGAGGCAAGCAACCAAAATAGATGCACATCAAAATTAGACTCAAAATAATGGAATTTGATTACGAAGAAAAGGATACATAGTTATCACATAGTGAGTAAATTTCACAAACGTCAACTTTGGAGGATGCGAATCGAAGTGTAACAAAAAATATTTATTTTTTTAGAACTTTTTTTTAATAAAAAGATATTTCCTATGTGTATTCGCTTAGTGATTGCAGATAGAAAGATTAGCAAAAAGCAAGAAAAAAACTAAAAAAAGGTTGTAACTGCAGCATAAAAATTGTGCTACAGCATTATATATATATATATATATCTAGAAACCTGATGGATGCAATGCAATAGTTAGGAATGACAGCAGTGATGGATGCATCAAATTCCTATTTATCGCTGTTTTAGATCAACCATTCCGGAACTCATTTTATACGCTTAATGACTTAGAGATATGTTAACACGAGTGTTAAGATTTCGTCAATTCACTAGTCTTACTAAGAAATTTCTCGGGAAATAAGATGAAAGAAATAATTAGTTTAAATTTTAATTAATAGTGGATCTGAATTAATATACATAAAAAAGAGATTATAAAATATAATAATTACATATTTTTTAATTAATAATAAATATACAAATATTTATCTAAATTATTTTATATTATAAGGGATCACGTTGAGATCATGATCCTCATTATTGATAGAATCATGATAAAAAAATATTATTATAATTTTTATGATTTTGATATTGAATTTTGAATTTTGATGATAACATCAATTAGTAACTTAATGATCTAATCCATGTGTTGAGATAAGTGATGCAGGACTAACTACGATCGTGAGAAAGACAAAACGATTAAAGAAGCATCGGTGTTAGGCCGGAGTCCATGATCGAGCATCGGGTCGGATGAATCAGGGGATACATCGAAGGATTAGATGATGTAGTGAAAGCTCATTGGAAGTTCGTTGGGAGTTCATCGAAAACTTGCCGGAGGTTCATCGGGAGTTCGTCGAAAGCTCGTTGGAGGTTCGCTGGGAGTTCGCGAAAGCTCGTCAGAAGATTGCCGAGAGTTCGTCAAAAGTTCACCGAGAGTTCGATTGAACCATTGACGTGTAGAATAACTTAGATTGTAAGTAGAGTAATTGTTTTAGCTTTAACTATCGTAGTTAGAACTTTGATTTGAGTTAGTTTTGAGAGAAATCCTACTAACTCAAATTGGGGCCAATTGGCCCAAAACAAGGTTGAATTTGGCCAATTTGAGAGCCATGTCAAGTGGTGGCACCGTCGGAGCTGGCGGTGGAATCGCTTGAGGCTCGACCTCCTAGGTGGTTTAGGCAGTGGTATCACCCAGACTGGGCGGTGGTACCACCGGTAGTTATTGTTGCCAACAAGGTATGTAGTACCGAATGGTACCGCCCGATACGAGCGATACGTACCGGTCTGACGGTATACCGGTACGCGGATCGCCCGATACCACTTCTACCGGTCTGACGGTATACCGGTACGCGGATCGCCCGATACATATACTATAGCAGCGCTACAGCAATATACTGTAGCAGCGCTACAGTGCTACAGTAATGAAACAAAATATATAATTGTTAGGTACACCAGGGTGTACCACTCGGTACACCGGTACCGTACCGTACCGAGCCTGGGTCGAAACGCTAGTATGGTACGATACGGCGAACCTTGGTTGTCAAGCGGTGGTACCACCAGAGCCCAGTCTCCGAGACTCTGTCAAGCGGTAGTACTGCCTATACTAGGTAGTGGTACCACCTAGTGTCAGTCTGCACCGTCCAATAATGGTAGTGGTACTACTAGTACCCTGGAAATCAAGGATGAGATACTTTTTGGCTCTATTTTTTAAACTATTAGGGCCTATAAATACCCCACTCTTTCCTACATGAAAGTGTGAACAAAAGTCTTGAGATTTTGGGGAGTGAAAGCGTTGAAAAAATGCTAAGTGTCCTCCTCTTTCTTTAGCTTTATGATCAATCTAAGAGAGGTGTGAGACTTGTAAAAGGTTGTCTCCTAAACTTGTAAAATTGATAAAAAAAGCTATAAGAGGGTCGTTGGTCTTCGCCCATTAGAGGAAGACCACTAGTGGACGTCGGTGGCCTCAACAGGGGAGGAATCAGAAGTGGATGTAGGTCACGATGATCAAACTATTATAAATCTGGTGTGCTTTCTTTCTGTGTTGTTTCTTTCATACTTTTCATTCTCATTACTCACTAATTTACTTGTTCACTATCCTCACTCACTTGTGAATATTTTCAAGTTTAAACGCTTTTCCGATACAGGTTTAATCAAAATAAAGTTTTCAGGTTACTCTTTACTTGATTTAAAACCCAATTGAGATGGATTTTGCCGGTAATCAAGAGGGTCTTTCTATCACTTGTCCTCCTATGTTCAATGGGACGGACTACACGTATTAGAAAACTAGGCTGAGAATTTTCTTGCTTTCTATGGATTTCGAATTATGGAACATTATTGAGAGTGGTTTTGAGAAATCTTCCAAACCAATGAACGAATGGAATGATTTGGAAAAGAAGACCTTCTCCTTAAATGTTAAAGCGATGAACGCTTTATTTTATGCTCTTGATAAAAATGAATTTAATTGGGTTTCTATATACGAAACTGCACATGATATTTAGTATACACTCGAAGTCACACACGAAGGCATAAGTAGGGTTAAAGATTCAAAAATTAATCTTTTGATTCATAGCTATAAGTTGTTTCGTATGAAACCAAGCGAGACCATTGGAGACATGTACACCTATTTTACGGATGC
>LVTN01000544.1:106253-132503 GCA_001649415.1 Musa itinerans | reverse complement strand
TATATATATATATATATATATATATATATTGTTGGATAAAAGCTTGAGTTGTTACATCAAAGCCGCATGCAGTTGAATGCTTCAATGCATGTGAAGAATAATGGTAAGAGGAGAATGGAGATGGTAGTGGCTTACGTTGACGAAGCAGTCATGGAAGAAGAGGCGGAGGATGGAGGCGCCCATGCGGGGGTCCCGGCCGACGGCCTGCGTCATCACCGACCTTATCACGCCCTGCAAGTTGGGGCACGTCGTCACATAGAACGCCGGCGACAGCTGCGCCTGCGCTCCGCCGCTGCACACCACCACCCACACCACCGCCGCCGCGAGGATGAAGTCATTGCAGACCGAGCCCATGGCCGAAGAAATTAGAAAGGCAACAATGGCCTCTAGCTTTCCTTCCACCAGCATATATATAGACTGGAGATGCTGCTACGCCTGCACATGGTTACAGCTAGCTCAACACTGGAAGGAGACGCGGCCATGGCTGTCTCCATCGTTCTCGTGTGCAATGGGACAGCAATGAGAGGTGTGGGGGAGTGCCATCCCGCTGCATCCTTTTGCGGCGGCGGCTTAGTACGTGCGCTTTAAGATTCGAACTCTCGATCATTGATGAGGAGTGTCCCCTTCCCGCAGCCTCAAGATTCGTACCCACGATCGCTAGTGATCACTAGGATGTCCCTGCGGAACATGATTAGTTGGTGAGGGGTAGGGTGGCGATTGGTACAGCGAGACGACCGTTGTCGCTTGCGGGTGCGGTAGGTGCGACGAAGCTGTCATCACAGCTTCCTTCACAAAGTTAATCTTAAGCTGTTCCCCAAACAAACAAAAGGGTAAGGGGAGTGAAGGAGGCCCACTTGGGAGTCCCGTGATGGACGATAAGGTCGGAATCTAATCGATTAATTTGAATGGAACGCTGCATCAATATTAGTGCAGTACTCAATAATTATTTAGATTGATGGGATAAGTGATCATCTAATCAAAATCCTTTTTAGAGCCTCTGGGTTAATGTTCAGAATCACTCTCATTCTCTAGTAGGCTTTTATAGCGTTTTTCAAAATTAATATATTTGGTTATTCTTATTTCTAAGCTAAGAATGATAATTATTTGAAATCATATGAGTTAGTTTTACTGAGTTTTGAATCAATTTGCGTCCATTATAATGCTTTAGTGGAGGTAAAAAAAAAAAATACTATACAATATGAATCGGGATTAGACCAATTCATCTTATTGATCGATCCATAGAATATAATAAATAGAGATACTGTTTAAAAAATTAAAAAAAATAATTAAATGAGTGATTGATTTTTTTCTTGGAAATTACAAAAGCCCAAAGGAATTAACCATATGATAAATAGTTTAAGATTTAGAGATGTTCGTTTAGGTTTATGAAATATGTAACGTGGCATGTCTGTCATTGGGCCACATGTATGGCGTCTCTAGTTATAATGGAGGCTTGCTACCCACTAGCAACCAAACGGACCTTTGGGTTCTAAATGGGACAATTTAGAGTGGCTGGAAGAGTTCGATTTATTGGGAAGGGACAAATATTTTTCTTATTTTTTCTTATTTTTTTATTGCTTGATTGCATGTGCAAATCAAAGGGACAAATAATTTTATTACTTTTTTTTTTATTAGTTAATTGCTTTCATGTGCAAATTTTAAAAAAACAAAAAAATAAATACATCGAAAAAGCAAAAGAATAGAAAACATTGATTCTAATGGTTACAGTTGACCTACACAAACTCATTAGGTTAGCAAAGTGGTTTCATGATATGTGTGTGTGTGATTATACTAACCTAAGTTACATTTTTCTTAGGAGGGTTTTTATATATTCGTCCTTGTAGATTTTTTTGAAAAATTATATGCGTCTTATAGATTATGATACCATCTAAATTTTATGAATATAAATCGGATCATGTCTCATCTATTGACTAAATGTTGTAAATAAAACAATAATAATAAAACTTTTAAGATATCTAGCAAAGCTAAGGATCCTAAATTTAAATTAGGTATTAAGATATACCCCTAACATTTATAAGAGAAACTTGTGTTTATCATGTCCAATTACTTTAAATACCTTTAAATTAGTATGATACGATCATACATAATTTTTCACTCGGTATGTGTAGATTGTATCTCATGCGTTTGAGTCGAAGTATCTTAAATTTTCTATCAAATTGCATTTGAAAGCATCTATAAATCAAATATGATCCATATGTATTCTTAATATTCTCCTAGATATGTATTTTTTTTTTCTTTTAATGTGTGGTCTAACGTATATTCTTAAAATTCTCCTATAAAATGGCTGCTTCAAACCTAAGATATGGAACTTAAATCTAACACATGGAACTTGTTAGAGATTTTTTTTGTTTCTTCTAATGCACGGTCTAACCAAGATTCAACTACAGAAGTTCTTAATCTGACATCATTTAAAGTTTTCTTCATCACTATCATTTCATCGAAAAGTAGACTTCACAAAATAGGGAAGCGAGAAGCTCAAGGTCAACCAGCTGTGTAAACGTAGATGATGACCGTCTCTTTTGGCCCAAACAAAGAGAGAGAAAAATCTGTCAAGAAGCCATTGGAGAGTGGGGAGCCGCTATAGAGAGATAGAAAAGGAAACGCGGTCTTACACTAAATGCACAAACGCTGTGTTATTTCAGAAAGTTCGAGGTTGGGAACAAGTATGGAAAGCGAGTGCTTCCTTATGCATGAAAATGGAGTGGACAGCTTGCAACAGAAGCATCCCATCTCTCTCTCTCTCTCTCTCTCTCTCTCTCTCTCTCTCTCTCTCTCTCTCTCTCTCTCTCTCTGTGTGTGCTTTCTTTGGCCCCTTCAGCTTCCGCGGACATCTATCTTTGGCGACATCATCTCATCAATCACTCCACCTCTCATGGCTTTTACTTTGATCGCCTGGGTTAAGACAACTCGTTGTAGACGATGCTGCACTTTCCTCATCAGTTGATCTTTGCGCGTGCTAACTCTCTCTCTCTCTCTCTCTCTCCAGAGGCAACTGTGATGACCAAAGTATGAATTAGTGCAGTCTAACTACATTCCAAGGTCTGAGTAGAGAGAGAATGCAAGCTGTCCACGGCTAGGCTTTCCTGTTTTATTGCAAGTTTACTTCAATCAAATGTGCAAATGACCGGGAAGCACTTGACCGCGGTTCAGTTCGGACCCGTAAGAACCTGTCAAAACCGAAATCGGAATGATTTCGTGATTTCGAGCCGAACCGGAGCTGATCACCACCTATCAGTCTTTTACAAGGGTGATGAACAATTTGGTCCTGGTAAACTGATTAGTCTACTAAATTTGCACATTCTTGGTTAATTTTACTTCACAGAGGGTGATATGAACGAAAATACAGTAGCAGTAGTTGAATCCCATCCAAGTTATATTCATGCCTTCAATGTCGACACTGACAACGACGAACAAATCTAAACGCTGAACAATTAGATCATAGTTAAGCATGGAGCTTTCCCTTACCAACCCAGGTATCTGTGCATGTCACGGAAAGCCTTATTGCATGTTACGACGGAAATCGCTGTCTTCAGTTCACCTTGCTGCAGTTCAATCGAACCTCGCCGCTCGATCCGGTGAGCGGCGAGATGTTACCCATCTTCACCATTGCCGCGGCAAAATGCTCGAAGAAGAGCGTCTCGTTGAGAACGTAACAGCTCACCAGTTCATCTTGTGAACCTCCATTGAAGAGCTCCTGGTCCGAGTGGAGGAGGCCGCGGCCAGAGAGAAGGTTTTCGTAGTACTTGTTGTCAAAAAGGTCGGGAGTTTGGAGGTCCAGAGGAGCCGGGTTGTCGTTGCCACCCTTCGGCGGGCAACTCTGCCTGAGGATGGCCGCGAAGTCGGGGTCGATGTTGGCGTCATGGTAGATGTGGTCGCGAAAGCTGGTACACCGGGCGATGCCGATGGTGTGCGCCCCGGAGAGAGCAGTCATGTCCTGCGCACTGAAGCTCTTGTGATCGAACGACGAGGTGAGGTTGGAAAGGTCGACGAATGGCGACGGGAGGTCTCTGGTGGCCGTCTCGTTCGCCGTCCTGGCGTCCCTGCGGCCTAGCAGCACCTGCCAACTCGGTCCTCCGAGCTGCACCACACAGTAGCATTCGTATCAGCACGGAGTACGTACATGGCGTTCGCGATCGATCGGTACCGACCAAAGCCACCGCGTCTCGTGCTGCCAGGGCCAATATGTCGGCGCAGGACACCGTCGCTCTGCACGCCGCTTCGACCTGGGATTTGATGGCAGCTATGACGTCGAATCCACGCACGGAGTCTTTGTTCGGCGGCGCGTTCCTCTCGCCACCAGCGAGAAGAATCGACGCGTCGCAGCCCTGAGCACAACCAGCACACGAGCACACATAACACAGGAGCCAAAATGAACGAAAGGATGAAGAAATAGAGTCACACGTACGTTGACGAAGCAGTCGTGGAAGAAGAGCCTGAGGATGGAAGCGCCCGTCCTCCGCTTGCTGCTCACGGCCTGGGACATAGCCGATCGCACAATGCTCTGCAAGCTCGGGCATGTGTCGTCGTAGAACGACGCCGACAGCTGCCCGGTGGCAGCGCAAGCAAGCAGAGAGAGGAGAGAGAGGGCAAGGAAGCTCCTGGTGAAGAAGGCCATGGCCGTGAGCTGGGATGGCAGGAGAGACCAGACATGCCTTCTTATTTATAGCTACTGTTCCTCACCAACCTGTTTTGTGACAGTTTAAGCCATTATAATCACCTGAAGACATTGCTCAGCATTAACTATGTAATCATAATTAAATGAATAAAGTAAGTAGATTTGGTAGCAATGTTATAATGTTTCCTTGATATGAAAGAAAAAAAAGAAAGGTAATGCAACGGTTCCATTTTGGACTTTGGCCCACCACACAATTGATCAGTGTTTCTGTCTAAGTCAAGGAAGAGTTTGATGTCATTTTCTTTGTATTGTGTTCGACTCTTATTCCTCAGGTTGCAAGAAAGGGTTTGATCTGTCACATCTTAATTTTTTTTTTATCACATCTTTTCAGATAAATAGATAAACATAATTTATAAATATTTATTATAATTTATCTATTCGTCAAATCATAAATAGAAAAGTAAGCATAATGATATTAAATTCAAGAATCATTCAAATGGCTCTATTCAGCGGCAGAGAAAGATTCGCTCTCCACTAGAATCCGATTTAGTACTAGAAGATGATCGCTCTGAAAATCAAAAATAAAAAAAATTCAATAACGCTGAATAAGAACCCCAAAAGTTAACTCAAAATAAATATACAATAAAAAATCAATCATCCCATTGTCGTATATCAAATACCCGAAGGAGCACTCCCTCAACAGCAGATGAAAAGACTTTATCCAATGGGATGAGTTCGTGTTCTCCCACAATGGATAAAGGCAAAATCATATCGCACTCCCAACAGCGGACGAAGTGGTGTCTCTCACTCGCCAAAGTGGGGACACGTTCCTCCCAACAGCGGATTGAGGAATCGTTCAACCGTCACATTTAACGACCCGCTAATCCCCAAAGAGAATCGTCATACCTGCCCTTGGCAGGAAAATAACATAATATCATATTGGTCATGCCTATATCAAAATGAAATAACACATTTAAAACATCTCTTTCAAATATCATCAATATCAAATAATACAAATTAGCCCTCAATTGACTTGAACCATAGTTCAATCGATCTAATTGAACTCGATTTACTAAAACCTAACTGAACCGATCTCTAATCTTTATTTAACTGATCTGGAACCACCATAAACTAGTATAATTTGAACTAGATTATATTCAATTTAGGTTAAACTGACTTGAATAAGACAATCAATTCGGAATCAGAATCGATCTAGACTAATCAAGCTTAGTTTAGTTCAATCAATATTTGAGCTCAAATCCAACAATAATATTTTGGCTAGGCTAGGTCAACCCAGGTCATGTGCATTACACATGACTGAGCATGCATCACATCAGACTAGCCCAACCTTAGCCAATGGACTGATCATATGCGTCACATGTGACCGCCCATGATGATTGGGTTGGGTTAGCTTACGGGCCAGGGCTTGACCCGTGAGTTAGGCCTGGCCTACGGGCTGGGCTTGATCTGTTGACTAGGCCTAGCCAATTAGCTATGGCCTAACCTATGGGTTGGGTTTGGCATATGAGAAATTTCAATCCAATTTATATTCAATTTCATACCATAATATATATTCACTGACAATTATAAAAATAAAAAAATATAATAACACATTAAAAGATAAGATTGGAAGATAAACTTTAATACAAGAAAATAACCTTTTAAATTCAATAATAATTAAAAATTATACTTTCAACATATGTATAATTTCAATATATTCTATTCAAATAAATTTTAAATCATTCATAATAGCACATTTTAAATTTCAAATAAAAAAATATCAAAAATTTTAGATAACATATTTTAATCTAACAAAATTTTTAATCTAGATAAGATTTAAAATAAGTTATAATGCTAGGAAATATCATATATTTAATACATAAAACATAAATTTTTAACATGTTTAAATCTAAAAATAAAAATTTTAAACAAAGATCAAAGAACATTATAAAAACTTTGACTAATAAATTTTAATATAATAATAAAAATTTTAATATTTAAAGAATTGATAAATATTTTCAAACTATAAAACTTTTAACGAATCAAAATAAAAAGTAAAATTTTTATTTTCAAGAAAGATAGGGAAACCTATCTCTCGTTAATATGGTGTAACTTCTCGTTCCTCTTGCTGTTGAGCTCGACTAAGGAACGAAGGAAAAAAATACCTCTCTTTAAATAGGAGGAGGTAAGTCCATTAAAGGAAATTTATTTTAATTTTTATATTTATTTAATATAAATTATTTCTATTTAATATACTAACAAATATGATATCATTTTATTTAGAATGCCTAATAATTATTTTTTAATTCGTAATAACAAATAAGAAAATAAGATTAAAATTTTCTAAATTACAATGACAAGTAAAGAAATAAAAATTAATTCATAACTTAACTATTTGATTTGATTACATCATCAGCCTAATTGATTATTTTACATCTTTTCTGGCATCAAATCAACCAACCAAATCATAATAGCACAATGACCGTAAATGGGAGAACGATGATATCTCATACAAAGTTGATTAGTTGCCCCATACAAAGTTGATTAGTGCAATCGAGAAATTTTGCATGAATGCTTAATGCACCAATATGTGTGAGTCATTGAACAGACGTTATGCTGCACTACAAACTAATAAAGATCTAAATATACTTAGAACAGTTTTTTCAAGCTTGATGACCTTACTTATCTCTTTCTAAATTTTTCATATAAATAAAAAGATCTGGCACATCAGCAATCAAATATGCAACAAACAATTTAGCTGTTTCGCAAAATCAATGCATAACAAAGGCAATCGATGGAGCACTTTGTCCCAAAATATATATTGATCATATAAAGTTTTCTGGATAAATCAAAACTCTAAAAGCATTAGGGGTTTCTTTTCATGCCTTGGCTTTTTCGAGACTTGCTTCTCTTTAGCCCTCTGGATCTTCGGAAGTTTCTTCACAATATTCTGCTTTTCAACCAAAAAGGCTCGGATAATCTACAAATGCAACAGAGAATATATAATGAAGAATGAACAACAGGCAAACTGATATCAGCTAGGAAGCTGAGCTTGCAGCAAGCAACTAGAGTTGCTTAGGCTACGTTTTGAATGTCTTGTGTTTTATATAATCAAATTGTTTTGGTACATTCCTGCCACATTATAAGAAAAAGTACTTAATACGAAGCTCATTCAGTCCCATCATATACTTCTAATTCTTTTAACTTCACTCAAGTCTCCTGAATATGCTTGATGCCTTGAGATATGAAAGAAGAATCGAGTATTTCGGACTAGAGTGGATCTACCATCATTCATTTGGATTAGGTATTTTGGACTAATGGCTCAAGGTCATCAATTCAATAGGTCATAATGTTATACATTTCTATTTCTTGTTCCACCAATATATGACTGTTTATTATATCAAATCTCATCAGTCTTGACATCCTCACCAGAGCTTCACATATAGGTCAAAATTCTCCCTAAGGTCTGTCTGAGACTAATCCTAGATGGCTATCAATCAAAGCACAACATATACCCTTCCCGAGATAACGTTGTCCAAATTGCTAAAGTCCGTATTGTTAGTAGGAAGCCACTAAAGTGTTGCATACAAGTCCATTATCCTTATTCTCTTATTGGGAAACATTGGGGGTATCACTCTCGGAGTATTTACCCTAAAATGAGCAAAACATATCAGACTATGTATTATTCTATCTGCGGCGAGCGGACCTTCGCAGCTTGATGGAAGTGTTTGGTATACGATCATAACCTAGGTGTGCTTCTTTGATCTAGTGCAATCATCATTCACATAATTTGCTAGTCCTAAGTCTTTAATTTTTCACAGAAATTAATTCCATTGCACTCACAAAATAATGTAGAGCAAGGCTCTAATTAATCAAGTTTTCACAGGTATTAGGCATCCAAGATCCATAAAACCTAACATTATTGAATGAATTCAGAAACTTACATTTGTAATAACAAGTCAATACAGAAAGAAAGCTCCCAATAGCTCAGATTATGAGATCCATGATTACTCAAGTACTTGGAACATTTCTTCCTTCGTTCTAACAAGCACAAGAGTCTTTGACAAAATGAACCTAATGAATGTTCTTGAGCTATTTCTGGCTACTGAGGTAGCATATCTTTTCCTCTTGATCACATATTGAACATCCAGCCAGCTATTAGTTTCCCATATGCAGGCACCTAACTCAGTCAAATGATAGCAACAATAGAGTGAAACTTCTCTGTAACAATGTAGTCATACTCTCCAAACAACAAAGCTTGAGCAGTTAAAGTAGGCATGCAGAGATTGCAGAATCGACGAAGAAGATGAAGGCTTAAAGATACCTTTAGCAGCTCACATCCTCCAGCTTCGTGCACTGCTTCCCACAGACTCCACACGCTTGTGCCCTCTTCAGCGCCCAATCTCCAATATACATCTGAGTACGACGCCGTCGGCGCCGCGGCGGCTAACTTCGCCTGGAAATACAGGAAATCGGAACACCTTATGGAGGTACCTCACCAATCAGGGACTTCCGGATCCCGGTGAAGGTGATGCGGCTGGAGGGCTCGGCCCGCCACTTGCAGATGATGAAATTGCAGCACTCCTTGTGGACCTTAGGGTTCCGAGAGGCGGAGGAGCGCCGAGGAACTCCGGTACCCACCGCCGCTCGAAACCCTAATCGACGGGTCGATGCTTTCGGAGCTCGGCGGCATTCTATTTGACCGCTCGCGGGCGCGCGGGAAGGGGAGAGGCGAATCAAGCGGATGGTGATGGGGAGTGGTGATGAGGGATCTGACGGTGATGGAGCGTCTGATTTCTCCAGGAGAGCGATTCGAACGGCGGAGACTATTGGACTTAGTCTCTTATATGGGCCTCTGGGGTTGAGCCCAAACACGAGATGGCACGCGTCAGTCACGTGCTCAAACCCTGGTAGTGGCTTACACTGTGCCGTACTATATAAAAGCGCGCGCCCGCCTCGCTCAATAGCGGTCCCTCTGCGCCGTCTCCCGACACGAACCCTAATCGGAGGGAAGAAATGGTACGTTGAAAGCCATGTCATTTCGTCAATCTCCTTCGTAGAACTCGATCCGTATGGCCATCTAGTCCACAGCCGTCTCGTAGTTTTGCGGGATCGGATCGAGAAGTTGCCGTTCGTGGCTCTTCTTTTCCGTCGGATCGTGTTGCAAAAGCTTCCTCCTTTTCTAAGTCTATTTGTATTTTCTGCATGATTGAAGTCATTTATGAACTGTAGCGTGTGATTTTTCGTCTTCCAGGCCCCCAAAAGATCTGGGAAGGCGCCCGTTCCGGCAAAGAAGAAACCGGTGATCTCTCTTTCTTCTTATCCTTCTACGCACAGAACTCTATTGAAGCTTCAAATTTGTTTCTAGGTTTTCGCTTTTTTATTGCTGAATGCTTATGTTTGGATCTCAGGAGAAGGTTGTGAATCCTTTGTTTGAGAAGCGCCCGAAGCAGTTCGGAATCGGAGGGGCATTGCCTCCAAAGAGGGATCTGCACAGATTCGTGAAATGGCCGAAGGTGGTCCGGATTCAGAGGCAGAGAAGGATACTGAAGCAGCGGCTGAAGGTTCCACCAGCTTTGAATCAGTTCACTCGGACATTGGACAAGAACCTTGGTGAGATAAAATGTCAATTTTCTTCCCCTTTTATGCTGCCTCAAATTTAATTAGATGTTTGAATTTTTGAAACTTCTTATGCACATCAACTATTAGATGAAAGGAATCTATATACATTCATTGCTTGCTAAATTTTGTTTTTCTTTGTGTGTTATTTTGGCAATCTTGTAATTTGTAACTGACAAGCAATCATGTAATTTGGTTATGTGATATTGAAAGGAATACCTGCTTGTTATTTGATTTGGTTGTTTGTGCTGCGGATATATACTGTGGGTACAATTACTTAAACCACTGTAAGAATGCTTAAAGCAATGTTATTTGGTTATCGTTTCGCTCAGTTTGATGGTCATGGTGGTGAACATGCTGATCAGATTATGCTTGTAGTTGAGTGACTTTAATTGTTTATTACCCCTGTAACTGTTGCTTAAGATATTCTAATTCTACTCACATCTTCTGTTAATCATCATTCATCAACAACTTTCTTCATAATTGCATTAAATCTAGTACATGGATCCGTGGTGTCTTGTTCCAGTTGAATATAAATATTTATATTGTAAGATTGACAAGGTACTATGAAATGTTGTTATTATTGACTAAATTAATCTGTGTATACACAGCCCTCAGAATGATCAATGAATAACAATTCCAGCTTATGTGGTTTTATAACCTATGAAATAAATGCTTTCTTGATCCATGATGATTGCCTTTTTCTTGTAGTCAGCTGCCTTGTTGACTGAGACCACTCAGGTGTTAATAGGTTTGTCGCTGCATGAAGCTTCCCATGCTTTTATGACAACTTGAGTAATTGTGAGCAAAAACCCAATTTGCTTCTATAATGATTTTAATTCTTTGAATTTGCAGAAATGATTTATCACTTCTATCATAAATGGTTATTAATTTAATTTGGATAATAAAAGAAAAAAATAGTGTGGACCATGCTATTAGTAATTTCTACTTATTTGTCCTTATGCTAAATCTTTTGCTTTCAGAATTGTAGACTGAACTGTTTAGGTATCTATCTATCAACAAGTATATGAATTTGTATTGGTATTGATCTTTCATTATAATAAGAGATGTCCTTAAACTGCTAGGTTATCTCTTTGCATGCACTGGATGCTTATGTTGAGAAATTACTGGTCTCTTTTCTTGTTTCTTGTATTTCTGATAATTCTTTCAGTTAGATCTATTTGAAATCATTTCATCTGAAGGATTCACTCTGAACGAAGTATGTCTAATTTTCTTTTTTTTTTCTGTAGCTACAAATCTCTTCAAGATGCTTCTGAAGTACAGGCCTGAAGACCGAGCTGCAAAGAAGGAAAGGCTTCTGAAGAGGGCACAAGCTGAAGCTGAAGGGAAGACTGTTGAACTGAAGAAGCCCATTGTTGTCAAGTATGGGCTCAACCATGTCACTTATCTTATCGAACAGGTCAGCAATTTTCTTCTCCTTTTAGATGTACGCTTTCAGATTGTATTATTATTTTTTTCTTTCTTGATTCCATTACCGACAAAACCCTTTCGGAGAATGCTGTCATTGCCGACTTAACTTGTTGATGCACCTCATAGAACAAGGCACAGTTGGTGGTTATCGCACACGACGTGGATCCAATTGAGCTTGTCGTGTGGCTACCCGCCTTGTGTAGGAAGATGGAGATCCCTTACTGTATCGTCAAAGGAAAAGCCCGTTTAGGAGCGGTTAGTGCCATCTCATTATCATTGACATTTGATTTAAAGCAATATATTCTCATGTGCTGCTGACTCATTTATTTCTCATGTAAATTGAACTTTGATAGATCGTGCATAAGAAAACAGCATCAGTCTTGTGTCTGACCACTGTGAAGAATGAGGACAAACTAGATTTCAGCAAAATCCTCGAAGCGATTAAGGTGAATAATAGAACTACTAGTTATGTGACTGTCTTTGATTTCTGCATGAAGAAATTTGCCTATACTGATTACAAGTCTTTTTCCAGGCCAATTTCAATGACAAGTTTGACGAGGTCAGGAGGAAGTGGGGTGGTGGAATCATGGGTTCCAAATCTCTGGCAAAATCCAAGGCCAGGGAGAAGCTACTAGCAAAGGAAGCTGCCCAGAGAATGACTTAGGTCTTCTCATCTCTTCATTGGTAGTGCTATAAATATCATCAAATAGGTTGCTTGATTTCTGTCGCTGGAGGCGGAAGAGTATAATTGAACATTTTGTTGATGGCAAGCTTTTGTTCATTTAAAGCTTTGTTCGACTACTCTTTAACTTAATTGGCTTTTGCTTACTAGTTTGCATGTTGGTGGTTTGGCACTCAGTTTCGACTAATATTAACCTTGATAGTGTTTTTATTTGGCGTATTCATATTCTATTAAAACCGAGACTATTTTGTTTGTGGGTAATTTAGAGGGTTGTATGCTGCTTATTAGTTTTTTGAAATATTAGAAATTAAATTAGAAAGTTTGCATAAACGAAATCTTAACGTGTGAATGTTGTTCCAAGTTAAATCGCTATGAACAGTCTTTATGTTTCGGTATTGTTGAGATTCATTCAGTTGTTCCTACAGGCGTCAACGAGTGTTAATTGGTTCAGGAACACCTTTATCATAAGATCAGAATCAGAAATGAGTTGCAAGATGATCCTTTATCACAAGTAATATTGTGTTATATCGTGGGACCTATTAGGCCATGAGGAATCGTTTAAAGCATTACGGTCGATGCCATGTACTGATGTGGTGTGGATAATGTATTTGGGGTCATCGTTTCGATTCAAGAATTCAATTTCGTATGTTTCGATTCATAACGGCCAATATTTATCAATTTAAACATTAATCTAAACGCAAACCTTTTGGGGCTCACGAACAAGACTATCTATCGGCCACTCTTAGCTCTTCCACTTGTCTCAATTTTGATGCATCTCATCCTCCGCCACCTCTTCCTTCTTCCTCTTCACCTCTTCCTTATTCCTTTTCAAAATATCTCAATTTTCTCTTCCTTCTTCCTCTTCACCTCTTCCTTACTCCTTTTCAAAATCTCAATTTTAATACCTGCCTTCTTCCTCTTCAAATGCATCTCTCCACTTCTTTCTTATTCCTTTTCAAAATATCTCAATTTTAATACCTGCCTTCTTCCTCTTCAAAGGCGCCGCTTCTTCCTCCTCCACCCCTTCATTCTTCCTCCACCTCCACCTCTTCGTTGGCTCAGAATATGTCAGAGCTGTAAGCATTCAGGCAGGTCTAAAGTTGCATTTCTTGGTTTTAGCAATTGAATAGGTCTAATATCCGAAATTGACACTTATTGGTATTAGCAACTTTCAATCAAGCCAATAATTAATGACCACGCTAACATACCAGTTTGATATAGTAAGATTACAGACTTGAAGCAATTCCATTAATTACTGAACTAAAATGAAGTTTGCCAACTCCTTCGGGATCAAAATACTCGAGTAGAGATTGCAAATTGTAAAAGTAATTGAGTTCGATGGAACCACTAAACTCTGCTGGCAAAGGCAAGATCAAAGATAATGTTCTGGGCTATCATGAATCTTAACCAGTGGTTGTCTGGGACTTGTTGAGGATGACACCCTCATACTTGACCTGGAACCACTTCATTGCGTCCTCCTTGGTAACCCTATGCTGAATTCCTACACGCGACTTGCATCGGCGACGACGAGCTACCCGGTAACCTGCACGTTCCAAGACCACAAAGAAATCCATCCCGTAGATACCAGTCGAGGGATCATACCTGCAAAAGTAACATGGGGGATTTAGCAAAGCAACTACAACCAAGACTTTTGAGTGGTGAGAATGAAGAGCTAGATTCATCTGCGGAAGTGCCACCACAAATGTCAAACGAATGCTATCAATATGAGGTAAAGTAGAAGCCTTAAAACAAGCAAATAAGTTTGATTAATAACTAATCTAACTTCATTAATGGGAAAAGAAGCCTATAGAGTTACTAGTTTTAAGGAACTCTTAATCTATCAAGGAATATAGCTAAATCTAGAGCAATCTATAAGTTGAGCTGAGGTTGATATAAATAACTAGCAAATTATAAATTGTTGTTGCCCTTTGAAACACAACTGCTACCTTGCACTTTCAGATATGACTACATTCCGATATTTGGACTTCTCGTTGGGCCAGTATGCCAGTTAAAGCTCCTGATAATGGTTAAGTAAAACTGTGGCGGAAAAAGGGCCAGTAAAGCTGCATTAAGCCGACCAGGCATTGGCTGGCATGAGCGAGATGCAGATGGTGGCAGTTGTTCAGCTGAATGGCAAGATCAATGTGCAGAGGGAAGCAATTCAGTGTGAAGTTCATGAAGGCAACCAGGGGAGGTTGCTGGTTCGCAGATTGCTTTGTAACATATTTGGACTAAAATTGGTGAACATTAGGCCAGGCCTCAGCTAAAAATATCATGACTCAAAATAAAATCAGGTCAGTCTTGGGTTCAGCAGCCCAACCCACATTCTATATATACAAGAGAACATATGACTCACGTGCTAGGTCTACTGACATATTCCTTATATACAAATATAATATGATTAGACATACTACCCTTCATTTGTGAAGCTGATGTATTTCTCCTGGTCAAATTCTTCCATGCTTGCTCCCACCCACCCTCCTTTCCTCCTTTTTGATACCTCAGCCACTATCACTTGGAACTCGAGTCACAACTTCCACACCAACACAATCCCTCCTGCACCACCATCTGTACGCCATCCTACTTCCAATTCTGTCACCACCAATTTGTCTTCAACTGCCTGACCACCTTCCTAACTTGTCATCCACCTTCCACCATCTTCGATGCCTACCATTCATCAGGCGTTGGAACAAGCCATTCACAAAGCAATCGTGGGCTGAGTCCAAAGTTGTGAGCCAGGTTGCTTAGGTTCTATGTTAAAGATAATGCCTTGACCTTACAGAGGTATAGGCAATTAACAACATTAAAAACTTTGAGAAAACTAAACCAAGAAGACAAATAAAAATTAAAAATTTTAAAAATTAAGCCAACAGTAACAATACCATATTAACTCTTCCCAATAAGTATAATGCAAGTCAAACCTAAAGCAACTTCATGCAGTACATAAATGAAAAACATGATCCCAAACGTAAAGCCACCAGATTTATAAATTCCTTATAATGTAAATCAAGTTAATACTATAAAATCTTGACTATTAAATTGAAACAGCACATAAGTATCCCAATCACTTTTATTAACATTGTCTAAAATGGATAAAATAGTTGTTGCAGCCACTCAAAGCAATATTTGCAAACAAACTAATAGCTCATTTGGCAAAACAGAAATAATCCTATTTATGTAACATTTTTCACAGAAAAATATTCCTGTAATCCTAAAAGAAAATTCCAAAAAAAAGTAATAAGAAACATCAAATATTAAATCTTTACCAAATCAGCAACCAGAGATATTATGCCATAGCTCATCTTAAACACGCTAACACAGTTTTAATACCAGGAGATACAAAATGTTATCCAACTCAATCCAAATCTTCACAGCCTTTACAGCTTATTTTGGTACAAAGAAACATCAAAATTACCCAAAAAATAAAATAGGAATATATACTTGAAAAAGAAATCTCTTCCCAACACAATAAAACAAAACCATACAAAATTGCTATTGACTGCATCATATAGTCCTAAACTATACGATCTCATCCCACGCAATTAGATATAAATTTATGAACCCTATCAACCAAGCTAGCAGAATAATGAATTTCCTTGAGTGGACAAAGTGGTCGGTACAAACGTACAGAAAGCAAGTGAGCAGAAGCAACGGGTTAATTCGAGCTTACTTGATTCCAAGATCGATATGCTCCTGTATACCAAAACCAAAACAGCCAGTATCGCTGAAGTTTCTCCTTAGCAGCTCGTACTCCTTCACCTTCAGTCCACTCTCCAGGAGCTGCATCGCCTTGTCACCCCTGACCGTGACATAGCACGCAATCTTTTCGTTACGCCTGATCCCAAAGGACCTCACAGTGTATCGTGCTGCAGCGACGTCAATAACGTCAAGAATCATGAACAAGACCGAAACTTGGAGCCATCTACTGCCAGAAACTGGTAGAAAGAATGTACTAACCCTTTGAGAACACCGGTGTCTGCCCGCTTAGCTGCTCCAAGACCTGCATACAAGAGGAACATAGTTCATATATAGAACTTCCGATGCAAAATGCAAGTAAACAGTATCGAAGTCGCCTCCTTTAGGCCGCTCCAAGAAATCTAAAATCGAGGAGGATGCACAATCTCTACATCAGTAGTTGACCGGATCAAGGTACTCGGTGAACTAAACACTACAGTGGCAAATATCAAGGACGGCCGGGAAAATATAGGACCAAAGATTCAATACCTTGGCGGCCCTTGTGAGGCGGTCACCGCTCTCACCGACGGAGATGTTAAGGACGAGCTTCTGGACCTTTATCTCCCTCATCGGGTTCGACAGCTTCTTCTCGGAAGCCTGCGAAGAAGAAAAGGGGCAGCGGCGCCATTAGCCAACGGATAAGGAGAAGGGAAGTGGGGGAAGGTGGAACCGAAGGTATCGACCATGGCGGGAGATCGGCGAGGGTCGGAAAGCAAGTTTGGAGTCTCGGGCAGAGTAGCGACGGGGAGGGGAGGAAAGTCTAAATGGAGTCCCAACAGCCAATCCTGATCGTCAATTTTAGGGTTTCCAGTCGAAATAAAAAGACGAGATTACCCCTTCAAGTAAAAACAAAACTCTAATGATAAACGAAAAATAATATTAAGCAATAAATTGACATAAAAATTTGCTATAAAATTGCGCTTCGTTGGCTGCCTCCCAATTTAGAGCGGCAAATCCCGTTGCCTCTCCTCTTGCTTCGAGTTGAGGTCTCCATCAGTGGGCTTCGTTGCCCTACCAATCCTCGGAAACGAAAGAGTCGGAGCCTCTTCTGTGTCCCATGACCTAAATCATTGCCTTCAAGACCCATGAGAAGAAGCTCCACTTTGATGAACCGAGGAGAAGAGGATCGATTCTGGCACTGTGATGCTGTGGCTTTTCGATATGGGTAATCTAAATGAGGCCATCGGGTTAATGCGTGAATCAAAAAGTTCCAGCTTTGATTGCCAAGTCCATTGCTCTGTGTCCAAATCTATAGCTTTTTTGAGATCAAAGCTTATATTCATGTTGGTTTGATATGGTAGAAGGTGGAAAGCTGTTTGATGAGTTTGCTTCGGAAGGGAGACTGTTTCTGTGAAATCTATCGTTGATAGAAGGTAGGAGAATCTCACTGTTGCCAATGCGTTCGTGTACATGTATGCAAAATGTGGGAGTATGCCAGGAGCTTGGAAAGTGTTTGTTGAAATGGGAAGAAGGATATCATCTCATTCAATACATTGATTGGAGGTTATTCAGAAAGTGATACGCCCAATGAAGCACACATGACGTTTGTTTAAATGCAGCTTTGAGTGATACCTGATTTGGTGACCATTTTGTGCATCCTTCTTGCTGTGGCCATGCCTAAGAATTACAGTCAGGTAAGTTAGCAAATGGTCATGTTAGTAGATACGTATGTGTTAGATCGTGATATCGGTGTCTTTTCCTGGGTGGAAGGTGAGCTCAACCCAGTCCACGGTCCGATTCTCAGGACAGCGTTGGTCCTGGACGATTGATGATGAAGACCCTCAAGGCTGAACCACCTTCATTCCTACAATAGGACCTTCGTTGGGACAAGGTTCCATGTTCAAGTTAGGAAATCTGAGTATGTGTAGTTGTGAGATAGAAGAACCCATGCGCTATAGCAACAGGCCCTTTTGTAGTCGGGGTCCCTGACTTGCAGTTAGGGAAAATATTCTCCCGATCATAAAATATTTGAATATTTCCATTCCGATTTTTGATGTGGTGGATTTGATCCGTTATCATTGTCTTTTCTACCAAGCTGATGTCCACTCGAGAAGTTCTGATTGAGGACCAATATGTCCTCTATCAGTATGTCAAATGCTGTCCATTATTGATTGTGGTGAATGTTGTATGATTGGATCAACAAAATTTTATATTGCTCGCATGAAATCTATGTGACATATAGCCGCGCTATTGCTTGCATGAGTGTTGTGTATTTGATGGGGTCAGCAAAAGTGTATATCACTTGCACCACCTTAGTTCTGTATTCTGATCATTCCACACAGTTCTTTGGCTCAAAGCATTGTCCTGGCTATCAATCCCCTGATATGTGGGCAAACCCCTCCATGATACCAACCATCCAGTTACTTGGATGGTGGTGACACGAAAGCTGTAATTTCTGCTTGTGTTTCTACAGCTCAAGCAATTTGGATTTGAATCTGAAGTAGGTCTTGATGTTGAATCTTTTGATATTCTTTAGTACTAGGCACTTGAGGAACTCGAAATAGACATTTAAGTTGCCATTATTCTACTTATCAAGCTCACAGGATGTTATTGCTCGGAAATGCTTAGAGATTCTTCTGAGACTGCCATCAGAGATGCAGATTGGCATGATCCCTTATAGTGTCTGGATTTGCTGAATCCAAATCACAAAGAAGTGCTATGTAAAAGATTTGCTGGCCCAAGAAATGTATCAACACTTGTGAGGTAATTCACCTAGATGCTGTGTTCTGCTGTAATTGACAATCAGCTAATGTTTATTTTGCTTTTCTTTCAAGCAGGAACAATCCAATTGTGTTCCATCATGATTGAAGGCTTAGATAGATGGAAGGAATGGATCATCAAATTGGTGTTTGGCCCATGCAACTGCCATCTTGTCTTGAAGAAAAAGGTTAATCTGCCGCTTTGATGATGCTGGTAAATTTGGTGGAAGCTCCATCAAGTGCAATAGGAAACATGAGACTAGATGTTCCAAAGCTTTCATTTTTGAAGTCTCTAATTGTTTCCAGGAAAAAGAAGCTTGTAATTGTTTCCTAACAGATTTACATGTAGAATTGGACACCTTTGTGGGTTTTTGTTTATCAAAGTGAAACAATTTGTATCAACACTACTTTTTTCTTAAATATATCCTGTGTTTTAGTGCTAATTAGTTGTTGCCTACTTTCTTGTTGCTGCTTCACCTGAAACAAAGGATATGCTGTAATACTGATAGCATAGATCATTAGCAGCTGTTTGATTGTCTAATAGGTTATATAAAAGACAATGAGAATGTATCACATTGGATATTACAAAAGCTATGAAGATTTAACAGTGCAGTGCAAGTGGCATAGTAATAAATTCAATTCAGCTGCCTATATATATGTGTTCTCTGTGGATTCGTGTTCTTTCAACTTGTTTGGACGAGCTTTACAACCTATCATTGGTCAGGACAACTTGAGAATTATGATCCATGATGTGGCCTGACCTTCTACAGGATGCATGAAGGGATCCTCTAGCCTCAATGGTGAGTCTCCGTGGAGTTCAAAAACTACAAGAAGCTGTTTCAATCAAGAGAAAACCATATAGCCAAGCAACTGGAAGTGGATGTCCTTTTCAGATGATGTGGTCCTCTAGGGTTTTGCATTTGTGGTGTTTCCTTGTCTTTCTCTGAATTTATATCAAATTCTTTTATCGGAATTAAAGAGTCAAGTTTAAGTTTTTTACTTTACCGTTGTTTTGCTATTGCTATGGGAAAAATTACTTTTGGCAAACAATCATGTTATGTTATTAGCAAATAAATTAAGCTATAAATTATATCATTAGACTTATGTTGCATTATGAGGTGCTTAGATGTAATCTATATATGTCAATTGTGAAGAGTTTATCCATCTCCTTTTCTTCCATCACTCAATTAATTGATTTAAAGTATTCAGGGATCTTATCCAAGACCTTGCACCTTCAAAGTTGGTGAAATTGACAGGAGCTGAAACACTACAACTCCATTATTCCATGCATCTTTTGAGGTAGCTCTCAAATCTGGTTATTGTCCCCAAAAGTTGGTGAGTTTTGGATGGTAATGCAACAATACAATGTTCTTCCTCAATTATCTCCATGCAAACAAGTCAACTTGCCTTCCATACACCTTTTATATATATATATATATATATATATATATATATAGAAAGAGTTAACATACTCAACGGGCCTTTGCCTGATGGACTTGTATTGTCAACATTGATAATAGAGATATTTCCCAATTGCACGAGAAAATCTGGCTGCTTAGTTAAGAAAAATCCTTTCTTTCACCATGTATAAATATACACCATATAACACTAATTGAGGAGTGCATTTCTTGCCTTTACTATTTCACTCTTCATTCTATCATGGTATTAAAGCCGTGAGAAAAGCAAGGCTTCGCCCCTGCTTTCAACCAAAGATCACTGTCATTGCAACCACATTCCCAAGCAAAGCTACGTGGCCAACGACCACGTCTTCCTCATCGGCGGATCGTAAGAGGCGGACTTCAAGCCACCGTAGTCACCCACCTCCCACCTTCCACCGCTGCCTGCGACCCGTCTCCGAATCCTTTGCTCCGGAACCATCAGCCTCCTCTGCTTCAATCACTCACCTATATGATCCTGTTCTCCACCGAATCCTCTGCTCTGAAACCATCAACTCCTGCGCTGACTTCTCTACTGCGACCAGCTCTGCTTCCACGCGCTGGACCAGGCCTGCCACTTCCTTGCTTGCTGCGCCCTTAGGCTCCGCTAGTGCACCCGTCACTGTTCGTCCCCCGACGGCTTTCTCGGCATCAACCACCTCGGCCGCACCATCGGGCAGCCCTCTTTGCAAGTGAGGTCACTAGAACTCTCACCTCTAAAGAGGACTACTATCTCTTCCCTCCCTAGACTTCTTCCTTCCCTGAACTTTCTCTACTTCGTTGATCTGCTTGGAGCGATTAGATTCCTATCACAAAGAAAGTATATTCAAGATTTATTATCAAAGATAAATATACATGATACAAAAGAGGTTACAACTCCTCTCTCAATTAGTAAATCACTCAAATTATGTGATGGCAGCCCTACTACAAACTCAACTCAATATTGACAAGTACTTGGCTCTCACCAGTCCAGATATCTCATTTGCAGTCAATAAATTATCTCAATACATACACCAGCCTTCTGTTATGCATTGGTCTGTAGTTAAACGAATTTTACGATATCTTAAAGGGACCCTCAATCATGACCTCTTTCTCCGCAAACACACTCCACTTCATCTCCATGCCTTTGCTGATGCTGATTAGGTGGAAAACTTTTATGATAGAACCTCCACGTTAATGTATGTTATCTTTCTTGGGTTTAATCTAATCAGTTGGAGTTCTAAGAAGCAAAAGACAATCGCCCAGTCTACAACTGAAGCTGAATATCGTGTCATCGCTACCGCTTATGCTTAACTCAATTGGGTTACAAATCTCCTCAAGGAACTCAACGTTAACTCTATCCTTACTCCTACAATATATTGTGATAATGTTGGAGCTACCTACTTATGTGTTAATCCAGTATTCCACTCACGCATAAAACACATTGCCATCGACTTTTACTTCGTACAAGATCAAGTTGTCAGACATCAACTTCGTGTCTCTCATGTACATACGATTGATCAACTAGCAGACTCACTCACGAAGCCTCTAACCCGCAAACTATTTTTGTTGCATCGGTCTAAGATCGACATCTTTGACAGGAGCCTAATTTTGCAAGGGCATGATAACATAGAGATTTCCCTAACTGCATAGTAGATGAGATTTCTCCAACTGTACGAGAAAATCTCGCTGCTCAGTTGAGAAAAATCATCTCTTTCACTATGTATAAATAAACACCATATAATACTAATTGAGAAATGCATTTCTTACCTTTACCATTTCACTCTTCGTTCTATCGAACATAACCTAAAAGGAATGGTCATTGGCAAAGTATAATTATGCATGGACTACAAGTTGAGACCTAAATATATGTTGAAATATTATAAGTGAAAATAAATGGTTATCTAATTAAAAGAATCTTTCAAGAGTTGCAATCCAAATCGGAAGACGTGTTATGAAACGTCGACGGGTGACGATCGATGACAGTACAGCTTTATTCCCTTTCTTATATCATCATCTTTCTTTACACAGATAGAGATCCAATTCTGCACTTAAAAGAAAGTGAGAGAGAACCACTAATAATTGATTCCAGCATGTAATCATACTCTGTAGCAAACCAGCAACGGATACCCTACAAGGAAGTGAGATCAAGTCCTCACACTGGTTGGCACAAAGATAGAGAAAGATAGATAGAGATGGAGAGAGAGAGAGAGAAACCAGTAATAATTGGTGGTGTTCCTTCATCGATCATATCCTGCAGCAAACCCAGAGCAGAAATCAAACTCATTCACTGGGAAGAAGCCAAAGAATTTGAAGCCATGGATGAAAAGAATGTGCTTTTCCTACAACCTCTACTTCTCTTTCTGGGTTGGGAGTGTTCATTGTCAAATAGTAAGTGATCCAAAGTCATCTTCCACCTCTCTCAGTGGTTTGGTGCATCAGATTAGCATCACAGGGAAGAGTCCCATTTGCCCATAAAGTTCATATTTTTTTTCTTTGGCAAGCCATTTAGTGTCTGTTAATCATGTTGGAAAAATATCAAAATATAAACATTTTGATTTAGAAAATTAATAAATAGTTATTAAAGGATAAAAAGCGAAGACACATAAATAGTATCTTAAGGTGAAATTAAAAATTGATCAAAATTTTTAAGATTCGATCGATCCTAAAGTGACCAATCGACTTCTTTAATGAATTAAACAATAAAATTCAACTATGTTTCATTCAGAACCATATTTATAGAGAGTATAATAAGTATTCCAAGAGTTAGAGTGTTCAATAATAAAAATATAAGAGGAAGGATTTTGTTCCTTGCTTATAAAAAACATAAAAAAATGTCCTAGAAAGTAGGGTATCGAATCAAAGTAGATTTAATTTGTAGTGAGATTTATGTCACATCCAATCCTGTGGAAGATCTCGAATTTATATTTTTTTTACGTGTTCTTTCTCGGAGAATTTAGTATCAGTCCAAATTATTATTGCCTTCGACTCGATCTCCCTCCTCGTATTTAAATCTCCTCCACCTGCATTGGCTCTCTCTCTCCTTCAAAAAGGTTCCCCTAGTCCATGACATGGATCTCAACACCAAGCTGGTGGTGGTGTTCGCCCTTCTCCTTCTCATGCTCCCGGCGGTCTCCTCGGCGAGGACACACACAGCATTAGCTGCGGCCAGAAAGCGCGTCCCTCCCTCCGGGCCGAGCAACAAGGGGCACGGCGCGCCGAGGAGGTCCTCCGCCCGCCATCTGCTGCGCCTGCACTCCCATGAACTCCATGTCGGCATTGGAGTGGACGTGAGAGAGCTGAGAGTTGCGTCAGCTGACGCTCGGTGCTCCGCTCTGTTTCATGTGTGATATAAGCTTAAGAGTAGTCGTAGATGAAGAGAGAAGCATGCGAGTCGTAAGGGCTTCCTCATAAGCCAAAGATGGTGAAGAAACCGGTGAGATTAACAAGTCTTGTTTGTTCTAATGCACCCAATTCTTTTTAGTTTGTGAAGGTTTTATCTGATCTCGATTTCAAAGAAGACAAATAAAAATTTTCTGTAATTTTTTCGTTCCAAAAAGACCACAACTACATTACTTCCAAATATATTCCAAGTCCGCTAACCAATTATTACGATAGTTCTATCACTTTTAACATCCACTTAGGCCTTAATTAATTAAATATTTTGTTTCATAACAAAAATTGTCTTAAGGTATTCCCTAAATCATCCACACTTATTAGGAATTCTAGTCAGGGATTAATACATGTTTGCTATTTTTAATACCCTAAATAAGATATTATTATCTTAACATCCTTATTCTCAGTCAGCTTTCACCAAATGTTGATCGGTGGGTCATATCCATCACTCCCTAATTAATTAATTAATTAATTAATTATTATTAATTTTTTGAACAAAAATACATTTTATTATTTTATAAGCCATCAATTCTTGTTAAGAATCTTAATCAGAAATCAATAAATGTTTGTTATTCAACATATCGCTAATTACATTCATTGATATGAAGATGGTTTGCTTACAACCTACAAATAAAAGAGGCTCCATATTACCAAGTCCATTTGTATTAAACTGATGCTACCCGAGTTTAGGTGGATTTCATATGATAATTAGAGTACAAGTCTCCTCGAGACCTTTACACGATATTATCTACGTAATCACTCAACATATATAATAAATACTGTTCGAACATTGTTTACTGGCAAAAAATTTAGCGTCAAATAACAATGAGAGAACTCTTAAGATCATATTAGTTTATCTTAACATATTATTTCCATCGTTGAGCCAACACCCTTGTTCCGCAAATCCATAGATGTAGAGCTAATCTATGCCATACATAAGTTCAGTGTTCCTAAAGAAAATTTTGAAGGTCAATAAATAAAATAATATATTAAAAAACTAGCTTAAGATTACCGGTTATGTATATATTCATGAAAAAAATCAAATTTTTTTATAATATGAGACCAATTACCTCTGATTTAACCAAAACTCAAGGACAAAGGATTTTTTTCATCTTTTCTTTCACCCTCTTCAAAGGATTAACTAAAAAGAAAACCCCAAGAACACCTAAAGTATTTTCTTACATTTTGTTCCTTCACCAAAATCTAGCTATACATGAGATGTTCATCGCAATAAGTTTTAATTTGCTAGATACTCGTATTCCTACCTAAATCCTTTGTCATAATTCACATCATAAGTCATTATAGGACTTTAAAAATACCAATTACTTTCTAACAGGATAGTTGGAATACTAAGAAGGAAAGCAAAAAAATAATTATCTTGTTCAACTAATTTTCAAGTTATTGTTGATCATCTCATCCACCATCCATGATTCTAATAAGCTATGATTTTTATGAGAATTAACAGCAAACATATATATGCATATTAACAGAACCAGCATATTGATAAGCAAATTAGACATGATCTTTGCATATTGATATGCAGCAGCTCAAATGCACTACACTGAACACATGTTTCCTATGGTTAAGCATTCAGGGAGGAGTCATCTCACAGAAACAGCACAGGAGGCTAACAAATAGAGGGAAAAAGAGAGAAAGAGAGAGAGATTGTTTTCCTCTTTTGCTTTATGATGCAAAAGCATTGCTGTAAGTATCACAAAAAAGCCATTTTTTTCCTTTCTTTTAATGTTAGATTATGATTGATGATGGACTGATACCTAAACAATGATACTGATTATTTATAAGCCATCTTATCGTGTTTTTGTTGTTGTTGCAATGGTATTATCATATGATTGGAGTTCCGTTATAGTCTCTCAACTCTTCCGACCTTCATTTCTTTTTCACGAGAATATAAGGAAGACATATTTGTCAACTAAAATTTTGGCCAAAATGTGATTTATCTAATTAATCATGATATTACAAAAATAAGAATGCACGATGTTAGGCTTGATAATAATAATCAACTTAACTGACGACGAAAATTCTTTAAGAGAACAAGTAATCCAACATTAGAAAGAATCCTTAGATATCTATGTTTTAATGGAACATATGAAGATAGATAAGAAGTTTCATGTGTTTTTTTTTTTTTCCCCATTTTATGTTGTTGATTTCTGAATTTGTTAACAGGAAAATTAAAGTAACAATCTGATTGATTGGAAGGTAGCCTTAATAAGAGTAACATCTCCAAAAAGAGACCTAAAAACCTTTCCACAGTGTGATTGAGAGCTCCTCCCCCATCTCTTGTAAGATTCCTTTCCTGCTCTATGTTGCTGTCTTTCAAAAGTGTTCTAGTCAATATAAATGTATTTTAATTGGACATGAAATGTAGAGAAAAAGAGATCAAGATCTAGAAGGAAAAACCATGCATGATAATTAGGATTCCCTTTTTTCAATGAATAATAAAAAAAAAAGGATAATGGAGAATCTCAAGGTGTTATAAGGTAATATTTATTTAAAGTATGGGTTAACTTAGGTGAGAAATAAATACTTTGACAAGGTGTTGTGTTTCGGGCTTAAATTATGTCTTCACCTTTTACCTTTTATAATATATATATATATATATATATATATATATATATA
>LVTN01000544.1:1823-105303 GCA_001649415.1 Musa itinerans | reverse complement strand
TATATATATATATATATATATATATATATATATATATATATGTGTGTGTGTGTGTGTGTGAAATTACAAGTACCAACATTCTCGTTCCCATCCGAGTCCTTTTCTTGTCGAATTGGATCGAACTCGATCAGATTGGGCTCAGTGAGATGGACGCGTTGCTTCTGATCGGGTTGTGGGGGAGCAAAACCACAGGGTCACAAACAACACGCGGTTTCTTCTTTGCCGTCACCGCTCCCAGTCCACTACTTGAGTCCTGTCGTATCCCCATCGCCCGCCGTTCGTTCTCTCTCTTCCGACTCCATTCATCGATCCTTATCGCCTGCGCTCCGCGATCGCCCCATTCCGAACCCTAAGCCCCCTTTCACGCGATCGATCGATCGATCGATCGGATCTTCGAAGAAGAAGAAGAGGAGGAGGAGGATTTGGAAGCCGTAGCCGATGATGTCCGTGGAGAGATCCTTCGAGGCGTGGGAGGAGGTGCAGCGCCACGGCCTCGACCTAGCGGATCGACTCGCTCAGGGCTTTAACGGCCTCCTCCAGTCCCACATAGCCCCTCCCCCCTTCCCCTGGCCCGCGCCACACAAGATCGACCCCATCCTCCCGGCCTCCGCTGCCGCCGACGGCGTCTCCGCCATCCTCGGCATCGGAAACCGCCTCGGCCAGGCTGGCGCCGAGCTTGGCGCTTGCATCAACGGCGTGGTGCAGCAGTTCTTCCGGCAGCTTCCCGTGCCGTTCTGGCACGAAGAAGAGGATGAGAGGCTCGCGGCCCGGCTCGGGGTGGATCTCGACGGCAGTAGGAAGTGGGACGAGGCTGTAGAGATTCGCGGGGGTAGTGGCCATGCTGGCGGCTCGGAAGAGTATGGTTTGGTTGCGGATCAGTTCGGTGGTCGGAGTTTCTTGGAGCCGGTGGCAGCGGTGGGAGGCTTGGATGGGTTGGAAGATGAGGAAGGATTTGAGCTTGATTTGAGATCACCAAGACGTTTCGGTAAGCCTCAGGTGGGGCTTCTTACACCTTTTCTTTTCGTCACAACTTATTTATGTTATTTTTTGTATTAATTGATTGTTTAATATGAGGATTGACAGTTGGGTGAATTAAATGATGGAGATTGTGTAACTATTAAGCAAGAAACATAGATTTAGGAAAGAAAGAATCATCTATCAGTTAGTCCATTGACAAAGGCTTAAAGGATTTTAAAGAGCATTTATCAAAATCATGGTTTAGGGCTGACTTTTTTCAATACATGTAAATTATTACAAGGTCTTTACATGTTCTGTTTCGCCTTGTATGCACAAAGAAAAAGCACTCTGAAATCATTACATTACTGCTACATGCTTTGGTTGGTTCATCTTCATAAAATACATGTTAGTTTGACCAGGCATGTCAATGGGCGCTTGCGCAGCGCCTCAGCACCTGCTAAGATTTCCAAATCTACCCTAATTTTGATCAATATAATCATGGCCATAATATACATGCTACTCTGATGAAGCTATAATTCCAGTTTTATCATATTTTGATTTGTTTGCTGCATATAACAAGTGGAGATGCTTAAAAGAGCATTCATGACATAATTATTTTGAGATTTGGTTTACCTCGTTCCTATGGTGTCTACCTTAGCTAACCAACCATTCAAGATGAGTTAAGTCAGTGCTTGAATTAATTAATAGATAGTAACTTACTTACCATAACATCCGTGCATCTTAGGCTGATGGCAACTCCTTTTTTAGTCATGTCAATATCTAGTAAGCAATTAGTATGAAGGAAGTATTTGACTGTCTTGCAGTATCATGCTTTTGCTTTTTGGTATGCAAAAAATATGAAGCTAATGAAGGAACCAGATATTTCTAGTTTCCTATTCAATATCTTTTGCAAATTGTTTCTGACACCGCCATGGTTCTTGCATTGGTCTCTCTTAACCGGGTGAATGCATCACCGTTCAGTTTCCTTGTGAGAGTGTCTGTGCCACCAACATTGAATTGCACATAACGTTTGATTCTTTAATCCTATTTTTTTTCCTTTTTCTTTTACTCGGTATTGTAGCAATTATTTTTGTCTATTAAGTCAAGTCTGATTTGTTATATGCTTTCAAGGTTCAGCAGTTTTTAGTCCTACCATGAGAGCTGAAAGTTGTTTTTGTTTGTTATGCCATGCATAATGCATTTATTAGAAGCTAATATTGATGTGTAACACATATTTCAGGGCATCATTAATATTACATCAACATATGATAGTAGGACCAATGACATCGAAAGTTCATTGGTTGCACGTGGAGACCTATGGAGAGCAGAGGCATCACATGGTGGCTCCACTTCAAGGAATGAGAGTTCACCACTTTTTCTTATCCAGCTTGGACCTGTGCTATTTGTTCGGGATACGACACTTCTTTTGCCTGTTCATTTATCAAAGCAACACTTGCTTTGGTATGGTTATGACCGGAAGGTGAGAAACTCCTTTTGATCTCAGTTTCAGCAGCTTGCTTAGCAGTTATTTATGCTTGGTCTATCTTTTTATGAACATCTTTCTCTTCAGTTGCATATCTGATATAATTTGTTGTAGTACAACCAATTCTGTATCCACCAATTGTCATTTCAGGAATGTAATTTTCATCTTGATTGAGACAGATCAAATATTGCTTGAAGTGTCCTGTATGTAATGTCGTATAAACACACCATTTTGTTCCTTTTTAACCTTGTTCTACCTGGTTATAACTGGTTAATTGCTGATTAGCCCATTAATATAAGGGCATTTGTTGCCCTTGTCGGATGCTTAAGTTTGATCCCTTGATTGAACACTATTGGCGATGCCCTGCCTAGTTTGTCCTCAGCATATGGGCTTTACTAAAAATTCCACAAATTGTTTTTTTCTTTATATTGTTTACTATCACCTCCACTTACTGTTATGATTTAGAGAGTCAAAAAACTACTGACTGATCAAAATTTCGTAAAATTTGATTTACTTCAATGAGCCTTTGTCAAATTATTATATTTTTGCAGCTTAATCCTGTTCATTGATTTTTTTTATTTCCTTTAATCTTTTCAGTTTATATATGCATGTCCTAATTTGTGTAATTGAGTCTACTACAAGTGCTATTTATTGTCTTCATGTGGCTCAAATTTCCTGTTAGACACAATCTCCCTGTAGGTATGTCGGGTTAACAATGATGATGCTTTTGAGGGTACATATATCCATGAAAATAGTATTTTTTTTCTTTGTTATTTATAGATATGTTGCAAATTTTTTGCAGAATGGAATGCATTCCCTGTGTCCAGCTTTATGGTCAAAGCATAGACGATGGCTGTTGATGTCGATGATCTGTCTCAACCCATTTGCTTGTGTAAGTTCAGAAGTTTTTTGTGTGATTTATTTTTGAAGATTTTAGCCTCTTCTAATGTTTCTACTAATTTTTAAAATTGTTTTCCTGCTTTTCCTATTTGCTTAACCATCTTTACATGATTTCTTTTGCAAATGAATGGCTGTAGAGGCTTAAATAATGGAATTTGGACACAGATATGAGAATAAGACATGGATGTTCTTTTGTGAGTCCAATGTAACAACAACGAGATAAATTGGGAGAGACAGAAGAGACATAGTTCTATTAGATGATGGATGGTAATTTATATCGACATGATTGGAATGGAAGCTTTAAGAAATATGTTCTAGGAAGCCTTATGATAAAAATAAGTTCAGCTGTCTCAAATGATAGTTAAAGTTTATGCTCAAAGAGTTATAAAAGTGTTTGATTTAGGTTCATTTTCGACACATGGATATATATCTGACATAATTCTTACAGGATAGACAACCCACAATTCATACAGGATATATATCTGACATGATTCTTATGTGTATACAAGATATCAGACAACATGAATTTTTCGTTGTTGTGGCATCCACTGTAATTAACCTTTCATGTATGAAAATCAGGTGAACTTATGCACTATCTTACCATTTATCTTGAGTACTAACTGTTATTAGATATTTTAAACACTGTCAATTGGTCTTATAAGAAATAAGTATGTTTCTGCTATGACTCCGAAGCATATGTTTTCAGAAGTTTGTGATAATGTACATGACCTCACAAGATACATGTATATCATTCAAAAGTTGTATTTTACACATTGAAAATGGCATGTAAGTTTGACTCTTAGTGAAGGATTCATATGCCATTAAAAGATTTTCAATTGTAAATCTCTATGAGTTTGTAGGTAATATGTATATAATTTTTATTTACAAAATAATGTTTTTACCATTATTTGATTCATGTTATACTTAGCAGTATGTTGTCAATCCAAAATTTCTCATAGTAACAAATTGGAGGTTATATTTTAAGCTAGGAATTTATGTGTATGATCCATATTAGTCTCTTCCTTCTTCATGTTTGTATGCCTTCTAGATTTTCCTTATGGTTTTGCTTTTGCCAGCAGCAGAAAGTCTATCATGCAAATTGTTGGAGCTGTAGGGCAATTTGAGTCTAATTTCTTCGATTGGTTTGGTTTTCAGACATTCATGGATTTACAGTTCCCAAATGGACAACTCACCTATGTGGCTGGTGAGGGCTTGACCACTAGTGCTTTTCTTCCTTTATTTGGTGGGTTGCTTCAGGCCCAAGGTCAATATCCAGGAGAAACAAGATTTAGCTTCTCTTGCAAGGTTACCTAAATAGTTTGAACTTTGTTTGCTATCTTGGTAAATTTCCTGCTAAGAATGCCTTTTTCACCTTCATTGCATTATGCTGCATAAAAAACAAGGTTGGAGAATTTGTTATCTTGTCTTGTCTGATTCACTTACTGTGTGCCACAGAATCAGTAAATAAGATTCTTATAGTTAATGTATGGTAAAGTTTTCAAATCTAGCCGAGTTGATTCGTGCCATGACACAACAAGCAGGAGAAAACCTACCAATGTTGTTCTATTAGAGTACATGATCTGAAATGAGCTTCTAGAGCTTCTAGACAATACCAAGTAAGAATTTTGTTTTAAATAATTTAATTTGATCCAGTACCTTTACCCCCTGGAGTTGCAATCTAGGTTATTTATCTGAAGTGTATGAGACACTTTTATCTGGGATCATTTTGATACACTATTTAAAGTGCAGAAATGAGGGATCCAGTTTCATGAATCAGTTCTATAATTACAAACCAACTAAAGATAAAGAATAGATATTCCTACTCCATAATCTTTCAAGAAAAATTCAATGGGAAAGAAAAATGCAATGAGTTCATAGCTTTTAGTTCTTATATAGTTATTGTTATTGACCTAGATGCATAATTGCTTCACAAGACCAAATGTCTTATATAATGTAGTAAGTGATCTAAGTGATTTACTGCATACCTTGAACCAAAATAATGAATCAAATAATTCTACCACGGTGTACCACAAAACAAGCTAAATGGCTTGTCTTGCATCTGCACCCATATCAAGACCCTGAATACTCCACATCTCAGGTAACTGAGATCCAGGCAATGAGTTGATTAATAAGCCTTCTGTTATTTTCAAAGGTGGGTGAGTCACCATCGAAGAGAGAAGTAGGTTTACCAATTTTAAGGTTATCTTTTCTTAATTATATGGGAAGATTGCTGTTTTGCTATTTAAATGATCACTGTTTAGATAATGGAACTAGCTCCTCTGCTCCGATATGCAAGACCTCCCAAATCTTACAATGGTGGAAACTTTGTATCATCCTTTATTATGTTGAATTCTCAATAAAATTTAGTGGATTTCATTGTATATTTTTTCATAGCACAAAAGTCCAAACCTTGCAACTTGGTAAAAAAACCCATTTTCAAAATATTCTCCATAATGTTTTTCATCATTTTAATACAACTATAAGATTCAAAAGGAAAAATGTATGCATAAAATAATTATTAAAAAAATAATGCACCAAATAGCCAAGGTGCATTAGTTTGGACTGGTCATTCAAAGAGAGGTGGAGAAAGGCCTATAAGAATCTTTGTTTCAATTAGTAAAAAGGGATTTGATGGCTTTCAATTTGGTTAGTGGCATTTTCCTCAGTGGAGGTTTTGTAGTCATTGGGCCAAAGCATAATTAGATGCTGTAAGCTTGTTTTGTTAGATACTATTAAAAGCTCCCTAACTTATTTAGTGACCTTTCCATAGATACGACAAAAGTAAGGAACTGAAATCTTTATCTCAGCCTCAGGCATTGAAAAATTTAGAGAGTAAATGACAATGATGATATGGAAGATGCTTCATATGTGAAATAGTATATATTGCTGTGTAGTTATTATGAAGAGAAGAAAGGCAAGATATGAGATTAGCAATACAGCATAACACCCACCCATAAGTGTTGAACTAATGATATCATGATGCGTAGTTTGCTGCATGCTATTTGTCTTGACTTGTTGAAACCACAGTTGATTCTGGATAATCAAATGTTTGAGATGCCCCAATATGATTTGGTTGTGACCTTAATTTTCAAATGTCATTCAGGACTTGTGAGTACTGTGCAACAATTGGCAATAGTTAGGCAACATAAGATTGTTTTCATGTTAAGTAGTTGTGTATTTGAGGTAATTTTTATATCTATATTGCATGACATATTGCTTCTGTTTTGTTTCTTGATGTTCATTGTGCTTACCACCTGTTTCAATCTATAAAAAAGATGCCTCTTAAGCCTGATACTGTTGCCTATCATTAGGCTTTATAGCATTTTGTCTTTATTTTCTTGCAGAACAAAAGTGGCACTCGTATTACTCCAGTTGTGCAGTGGCCTGACAAGTCATTTTCGCTTGGAGTCGTACAAGCTTTAGCTTGGAAGAGATCTGGCCTCATGTTACAACCAACCATCCAATTCAGGTTGGTGATAACTGCACCCACTAGTATCTATTTTTATCATGTAATTATCACTTGGAAGTGATATATGTTTGAGTGTTGGCTTATCTTTCTGGTATATTATGATAATGAATGTGATGGAATCCTAGTTTGTCTTTTTTTCTTGATTTTTGAGGAGTTTATGTCAACTTGAACACAGTGTTGTTGCTTGATATATGGTAAAATGACCTTGTCTTGTTATATGTTTAATTTATGTAATCTTGAGTGCTGAAGTGTTGTAAATTTTATAAGAATGGAGTATATACATTTGTTACTTGCCTGAGTATCTTGTAGCTTGACCTTAGCTGGCTACAAGTGGCTATGTGCTAAATTTACAAGAATGGAGTATAATTATACATTGGTTGATTTTGCTTAGGTGGCTATAACCATTGTTAGTCCTGTTCTTTTGACAATATGGAGTTTGTTGTGTTAAGTGATGAATGAGATAAGAGGTTCTGATCTTCCAGACTGTGTTTATCTTTAACCATCTTCTTCTAGCTGCTGATTGTTTTCGTCCTTTAGGTGTATAGTGTGAATGAACTTCTTTCATGGCTGAATTGACACCAGTGTGGAAGATTATATTAGTGTTTAGGGACCAGTAAAGAGGTATCTTTAGTATTGTTTTATATGTGTGATAAAAGGGTGCTTGTTTTATATATTGTTCAGATCATATGGCAAACCAATCTGAAGGGAATTTTATTGCTTGCGGAAGATCATGGTGATCTTTTATTAGTCAACTTCTTGTATGCTATACTTTTCTCCCCTCTCAGCTGTTTGAGTCTTTGTAGCATCATATTGTTTTCTTAGAAACCTCTGCAAATGGTTAATATTGGCTTCATTTGTCTTTTTATGAAGGATCTGTTTGTCGTTCTGTCTAATTTGGTCTGATGGATAGTTTCATTTTGTAAAATTTCATTGTATGTCTTTTTTGCCCTTTTGCAGGAAATTCTTTTAGGGTTGCTATAGATTTTAGTTTAGAACAATGGAAAAGCATGCTACAGTGGTAAATCCTCTCCATATATATGCGGTTACTACTTGGAAATGAATTCATTTAAGGCTTTTGTCAGATTTTAGTTTAGGCTAGAACAGTGGAAAATTGTGCTACCACAAACTTTCATGCATAAGCTGTTACCACTTGGAAATGAATGGTTAATAGAATGATTGATAAATTCTTTTAGGGCTTGTGCTAGATTTTAGGTTAGAACAATGGAAAATCCTGCTACAACAGCAAACTCTTTTCAAGCATAAGCTGTCATCACTTGGAAATGAATGGTTAATGGAATGATTGCTGAATACTTCTAGGACTTGTGCCAGATTTTAGTTTAGGTTAGAACAATAGAAAATCATGCTACAACAACAAATTCTATATTTCATATGCTGTTTCCACTTGGAAATGAATGGTTAACAGAATGATTGATAAATCACCGGATTAAATTTGTTGCTATTATGCTTGCTCACTGAATGATTCCCTGGTAAGATGTGTCTGGTTTTTTCATTGTACTGCACGGTCAAAGCAGCATGGTCTGAAATATTGGCATGCCTGAACTGGCATATATTCTTTTTCATACCTATATGCCATATGTACAGTCTCTTTGTATCTCTTTGTCACAAGGAAGTGTGCAGCTAACTGTATGTTTGTGAATATTGTGGTCTGGTGACTTTAGCTAAATATTCACATTGAAAATTTGCTATACACTCATTTGCAATTCTTTTGTTAACGCCAGTGTGTGCCCTACCTTTGGTGGAAGCAATCCTGGGTTGCAAGCAGAACTCATACATTCTATGGATGAGAAACTTAGTTTAAGTTGTGGTTGTTCTGCCACTGCCCATCCATGTGCCTTTGCTTCTCTAGCTGTAAGTTATTTGTTTGTGTTATGATTGTGAAAGTGGCTGCCATCTTATATGAAGTTACATATAGCCTATGTTTATAGGTCCCTCTACTTGTTGAGGAGTTGATTATTTTTTTAACTTAGCATATACCTTTGTTCTTGCAATTAACAGCTTGGGAGATCCAAGTGGAATGGCAATGCTGGGAAGTCTGGGATAGTCGTTAGAGTGGAAGCTCCCCTCGACTCTATTGGCAGGCCTGCCTTCTCTATTCAGTTGAACAGTGGAGTGGAGTTCTGATCCTCTCTCGGTTCATTGTACAAATGATTATGTACATATTTTAAGCTTCTAACCTACATCGTGAAGATACCCTACTAGTATACACAGATCCATCAGTAATTCTCGAGAAGACATCTAATTTCCTGCCCCACCACCCACCAAGTTGCTTGGACAAGAAGATCATGTGCAAACTGCCAGTGGACTATACACAAAGATCCATCAGTAATTCTCGAGAAGACATCTAATTTCCTGCCACACCATGCACCAAATTGCTTGGACAAGAAGATCATGTGCAAACTGCCAGCAGACGAGCCACTGCTACGAGTTTTAAGCCTAATTTTCCTGCAGTCAGGTATTGTGTTTCATGATTAATGTACTGGTAGCAATACCCTAAAACTACAGGGTGTTATCCTACTGCAGCTATAGTGCTTGTAAATGCAGAATTAAGGAGGCATCTACCATGATCAATGCTCAAGTTGATACAATTTGTAAAATCATGGTGGCATTACATAGGTGAATGTATACCTGTGCTTGGAATCTTCCAAATCACCACTGTTTCATTAATCATGTACAATTATTTAGCATGTATCCTTAGTTATTTCAAGTATTTCCTGCACTGTGGTTATCTTCAGTTCACTTGAAGAAGTCTACAAAACTTGCTCACTGTTGTTGGCGTCTTCAACCGTATCAAATCTTCCACCTACACTGCATTTTCTCTCATTCACCGCATAAATATTTATAAAATTTCATCTTTGAATTATGAAAATTTTATTCTGCAAATATAGAAATTCTATTGTCATTACTGCATAGTGTGTGTTGCTTCGAGTGTCTGTTACTAGTCCACACTAAGATTTATCAGTCATCACAGGCAAATTCTCTTAGTGGCCAACAGCTTTTGACAGGTTGGTTGATCCATCTTTTATCTTTATGTTGAAAGATAGATAAATCTCTAATCTGCAGTAAATCTGCTTATGAAATAATTGTTATGATTCATTTCATCTGTTTTCATTAAACTAATGCATACATATGTAGAATATGAAACTTCAGTTAGGCAAAGACATGATTATGCTCCACATGCAAAGCTTCTGCAGAACACACCAGAATTAGAAAACTTATGGTATGATGATATGGAAATGATTTAGTATACAGAACAATGTTCATCGTATCATAATATATCGCTCGATACAGATGGTATATGACAAGAGATCGATATGGATAATACATTGATATATATATGGCTTGATAAAACTCAACTCGATACATACTGTACCGGCTGTATCAACTGATCGATATATCGATACAAACCAAAGACAATCCATGATATAAAATGCAATTGATGCCAATCCATGATATAGCATTGCTTTTGTTTGTTCATCAAAGATTATTTCTGGCTGTAGATTGATGCTAATAAATAGGCAAAACTTTCAACATATACTTGGGCTGTCATAATCTATAATTCTCTCAGCATAAACCAAATAAGAATAATTTTCTTGGCTACAAGTTCACATTTGTTTGTTCATCAAAAATCAATTCTTACTGTGGATTGATGAAACCTGCAAAAATTCAATATATACTTGGCAGTGTTCTACGAACCTAACATGATATCAAGAGCAAAACAGTCTTGAGAATAAGTATTGGTGACAACCTTGCACAACATCAAGCATAGGAGCAACCTGGCATGCTTCCTCAACAGGTCGGTCCAGCCACTTCTTCATCATCTCTTCAGCAACCAAGGCGAGTTGGTGTTGTAACACTGATGCCCCGAGAGGCCCGACCAAATTTAATCTCGTCGCAGCAGAAATAACATCTCTCATTGCCATGAACATATACATCCGCTGCGTGGTACTGCTATCAAATCCAAGAAATCCACATATGAGACCAAAAATAGGTGCATGATGGAAATAAACAGATCCTGACCCCAAGAATTTGTCTCTCATTTCTTTGAGAGATGGAACCTCGAGATATACCGATGCCGCCACTCTTAGAAGTGCTGATCCTTGAGATGCTGATGCTTTTCTACTGACTTCATTCGTTAAGGTTGCTTCGAGCAACCTATCCAGCTTAGACCAGGCAACAATGTCCGGGGACTTGCAGGCACAATATACAAAGGGAAGAAGTAGGCTGCCAGTATTCTCCAAGACTTGTACAATATAGGACTTAAGATCTATGGGGTTCGTCACAAAAGAAGTTTGGATGGCAGCTTCAAGTCCATAAGAATGAGCAAAGCCACCGGTCGGAAGGACCGAATCCAATAGTTGCCACTGCCTCCATTGCAGAAGCTCACTTCCAGGTTGCTCATGCATTCCATCTGTAGCTCCATCATCGAAAGTTAACTTCACCATCTAATAGATAGCAAATGACACTACATAAATAACATTATGAAAAGAACTACTGCAAAAAATACCTTCTAAATGGCTCTGCTATTTTAAGTTCAATTGTACCCTTTTTTCTCCCCACATTGCAATTGCTCCATTCTGTTCTAATTCAATATTAATATCATTGTACTCTGAAAAGTTAACTTCACCATGTAATAGATAGCGCATGACACTAGATAAATAACATTATGAAATGAACCACTAGAAAATAACTTCAAAAATGGCTCCACTAATTTTAGTTCAATTGTACCTTTTTTCCCCCCACAATGGAATTGCTCCATATTGTTCTAATGTAATCTTTGTAGCATGTACTGAGCCATTCTTTTGTGGTCAATGCAACTAGGTGGAAAAATAATTTAAAGAAAACAAAAAAATAGCATAAAGTTTCTGGCGTGATTTTATGATGTTCACGATAACCTTTAGAAGATGTGGTGTATGATGGATTTTGAGATTGCATCAAAGAAAACTTCTAAGTAACCATATACATGATAGCATCAAGCCAAAAACCTGATGAGACCATTACAAAGCTAAAAATCTACAAAGCTATATTGACAGTAAAATAAATGGTTTTATATATTTTGAGGTAGCAAAAGAGGAGAATCACTTGTGACTCCAAGTGCAATATAGGCAATAATATCATATTGCACCAAAGTGGTGCTGATTGAACAAGACAAAAACTGCCCACTATGGTAGTAAGTGATGCAATACCGATATGAGTGTCAAAACCCTAAATCCACTTCTCACTCTCAACACAGGAACGTCAAACTGCTAAGCTCTATGGATTAGCAGAGACTTTTGAGGTAACAAATGAGGAGAATCAATTAAGGTTACTCCAAGTGCAATACATGCATAATAAGATCCTATTGCAGTAAATTGGTGCTAATCATAATAAGGAAATAAAAAATGATCATTGTGATGCAATATCTTCATAAATCTACAACAACAACAAATCCGTAAAGTCCGATTGAAATATATAAAAATCCAATATCTGCACGAATGTCAAAACCCTAAATCCACTTCTTACTCTAAAGCCTGCGCCGCCCGCACCTCAGTGCATGTTTTAGTTCCACTCGCCCTCTCCCCGTCTCTCTATCACAAGCAAGTGCTGATATAAAGAACCTTTGTGTGTGGAGCAAAAGATACTGCCTTTCTATTCACGTTTTGCAAGCAAAATATGCCACAGAATGTCAATTGGCTGAGAAAAGATGATACATAGTATGCAAAGAAGCACATAGCAGACTCAAAGATTGAAACTTTGAGAAGGAAACTAAATGTGAGAGGAAGTAATAATACTGTAATCAAAACCAAGCGCACCAATTGATGTAATTATTAGAATGTGATCAAAATTTCTCTTCGGAAAACGCATCCAAACTGCATAATTGTGTCTCTACGAATAATACAACAAGCGATAAAATGAATCAAATGCGAACAACTCGCGGTGCAGACCATGCTTGCGATCCGGAATCCAGAGATGCGACGAGAACACCATCGTATTCCCCTCCAGATTCAATACCACAAGCCTTAAACCATCACAAATTCGAACCGGTCCGCGCAAAAGAAGGGAAATATCAAGAATTCCAGAGGATTACCTGCTTGCATCGACGACTACGGCGCGATCGCAGGAGGAGTCGGCACCAATCGATCGGACAGCTTCTTCCCTGTCAACACCGCCTCGCCTCCTCGGACACCAAACGGAACCAAGAAATAGGGCCGGCTGCTTTAATCTTCGTGCAAGTTTCCTTGCGACCCCAACCAAGGAAGATGGCATCCTTCCCACATCCCTATTGGTCAAACACTCACTACGGTAATAACAATAATAATAATAATATTATTATTATTATTTAACATTTATAATATTATTATAAGTAAGGCAAATTCTTGAAAAAAATTTTGGTTTAAAATTTTTTTAAAAACTTTTTTTTAGATAATTTTACCCATATGCTTCGTCTCTAATCGCTTGTGCTTTTATGTGTAAACTATTGATGTCGTCAGAGAGGTATTATCAATCGCGTGTGTTTTAATAAATATTATTAAAAAAATTTAGATTATTTATGTCTTCATCGTTGGTCGCTTGTATCATAGATAAGGATGATAAGAGTAAGATAAGATGCAAATATGATAATCTGAGGGTAAGAGAAACGAATGCAGAGACAAAGATGATCTAAGCATGAAGATGCAACTAAAGCCATGAGCGAAAGCAATGATAAATCGAGTAAAATAATCTTCTTACATTAAAAAAAGGGAGTGCTCTACGGAAAGTTTTAGAAACAGGAGCATTCGACGTGAATTTTTCAAATTTACTCATACAAGTATATAGTTTTTTCAAAACAATAAAAATATCACAATCACTTCTTTTTAGCATCCGTCTAGAAAATTTAAATCAATCATCAAATGATTAACAATAAGTGGTTTTAGCCTTATATGGTTCTTGAATCAATCTTTGAAGATATTAGTTTCAATTCAAATTCATTTTAAGAGTCAAATTATCATCAATCCACCAAAGATTAATTACAAAAGAACATATATTATAGAAGATTTAATGAACATTTATATTTAACTGAGGGAGTCAAATGGGCTTGGGGAGCACCAAGTCACACATGTTGTCACAAAGTACAACTCCTCAAATCCCATCTCTATCATGTGAGGAAAGGATAAACAAGTTGAGCTTTGTTAGATTGTGCAGCTCTCTTAAAAGATTAACCAAATCTGCTAAGATTGATCAACCAAATGCATTATATATGTCTGCACGAGATCTGTCTACATCACCCTCCATTGAATAATATTAAAAATACAACTTGTAACATTATTATTATTATTATTATTATTATTATTATTATTTTGGTATAACCCACGGGAGATGGAAGAAGATGTGAAGTCCTCGAACTATTTAGTTACTCTGCTAATCTTATTTATTATGTAGTTTCATTCCATTTTAACTAAAATTTTATTGAATGATTTTTGGACAAAAAAAGCTCTTCTTTTTAGGGCTTTCTCAGAAGATGAACCCTTTTCAAATTTCCCTAGCAGCGTCTCCCTTTTGTTTTTCTCAAGTTTTTATTCCAATTTCAAATATACCCTTGATTTAAAAAACTAGCAACCTACCCTTCTTTTCCCCTTTTTTTCTTTCATTTTTTATCTCAGTTATAGTGCGTTTTAGTGTGAAAATAAAAATAAAAATATTTTTTTTCATGAAATTGCCTAATTTTATTATCTTATGCCTGTTGAATCTCATCTTTTGATAATAAAACCAATTGATAGTGTTTATGATTTGATCTGCGTTTTGAGTGACATAGGAAGCTTCGATCAGGGATAGACAATTAAAGCAGAAAGAATCATAATGGGTCAAGGAAAAACATGTCAGAAGATTGGATGTCGAGCCGAAGGATCGGTCGACGTATCGGTAGAAGGCTTTGGGCCATGGGTTCGGGCATCGGGCCAAGAAGAGCAGAAATTACACCAAGGAAATCGGAGTTGTAGAGGTCAGCTGACCGATTGGGCAATAGGTCGTAAGAGAGGACGATGCGCCAAATAATCAAACGAAGCGTTGATAAACCCATGACATGCTGGACAACACTTGATTCAAGCTTTGCTGAGAGATCGTCGGAAGTTTGCCGGAAGAAATCTAGACTTATAGACTTGTTTAGCTTAGTGAATGTCTTAAAATTCATAGTTAGCATATAATTGGGTTGGAATTGAGTTAACTCAATTAGGGGCCAATTGGGCCTAAATTGAGAGTAATTTGGGCTCATTAGGAGGCCCATTCAATGACCCAAATGTTGGGCCAAGCGGTGGCACCGCCTGTGAGTTGGAAAACTCGAAAAACTCGATCTTTGAGGCTGTTAAGAGGTGGTATCGCCAGATTGGGCGATGGTACCGCCCAGTGATAGTGTGTCAGGTGATAGTACCGCTCACCTGGGCGATGGTATTGCCTAGTATCAGGCTGCAAGCGGTGGTACTGCCCGTACCTCGAAATCTCGGGAATTTGGATTTTGGCTCTAAGTTTTAAAGTCATTTGGGATCTATAAATACCCCAGCTATTCCTGCATGGAGTAGCAAGAAAGGTGATAAAAACTATGTATTTCTAAAGTTGAAAACCCTTGTAAAGTGTAGAGTCCCTCTTCCTAAAGTTTAGAGACTATTCTAAGGGAGAGTGTGAGGGAAGCTTTGTAAAAAGGGGTTGTAAAGGTTGTATCTTAAACTTGTGAAAAGGAGAAGAGGGTGTAAAAGGGTAGTTGATCTTCGCCCATTGAAGGAAGATCGATAGTGGATGCCGGTGGTCTTGACGGAAGAGGAATCGGTGGAGTGGATATCATTGCACTAATTCACCCCCTTAGTGTCGACTAGTTCCTAACAATTGGTATCAGAGCCTCGTTATTTCTCATTTGGTTTAACACCCAAGAGAAATGACTCTTTTCAGATTTCAATAGGGTTTTTATATCGTTCGTCCTCCCATGTTCAATGGGATGGACTACCCTTGTTGGAAAACTCGAATGAGAGTTTTCTTGCTTTCTATGGATTTAAACTTATGAAATATCATTGAAAATGGATTTCGAAAGTCTTCTACTCCAACGAACGAATGGAATGATTTGGAGTAGAAAACTTTTTTTTAAATGCTAGAGCTATGAATGCTCTATTTTGCGCCTTAGACAAAAATAAATTCAATCGGGTTTCTACTTGTGAAATGGCTTTTGACATTTGGCACACACTCCAAATCATATAGGAAGGCACTAGTAGAGTTAAAGACTCTAAAATAAATATTTTGATGTGTGATTTTGATTTATTTCGTATGGAACCAAACGAGACTATTGGAGACATGTACACCCGTTTTACGGATATCGTCAATAGTCTAAAAGCTCTTGGTAAAAGTTTTTCGAATTTTGAACTTGTGAGTAAAGTTTTATGATCACTTTCTAAATATTAGGATTCGAAAGTAACGACAATACAAGAATCAAAGAACTTGAACCATTATCCGATTGAAGAACTTATAGGGTTTTTGATGACCTATGAAATGACGTACAATGCATATGAAAAACTCAAGAACATCCTTCCAAAGAACAAGAAGGATTTGATACTTAGAATAAATGAAGACCACTTGAGTGAAAGCTCAAGTGATGATGAACTCGAACTTCTCACTATAAAATTTAAAAGGTTCATTAAATAAGAATTAAAGAATAAAAATGAACTTAAAAAGAAATTACCAAAGAAGAAGAGAGCTCTCAAGGCGACTTGGAATGAATCGAACTCATTCGAAGATGAAGAACAAACCAACAAAGGCGAGGTGGCAAACTACGCCTTAACGACTTTCGACGACAAGGTAACCAAAATCCCTTTACTTTATTTTTCAATTAATTAGTAAATAAAAATAAAAAAATAAAAAAATATCATGCTTATCTTTCTAGTGATTTTGAAAAATAAAAAATTGAGCATAACAATTACACATTAACTCCTAGCACTAAGTATGATAAGTTAGATTTACTTAATTATTTTAATTGAAAATGATCATGTTGTAGATTTAATGATGCATAATAATTTTAAATCTTATATTTTGGAGTTACGAGTTACACTTTTGATCTCATATATTTTATAACATGACTCCTTTATATTTATGATTTGTATATCTCATGATTGAATCATTGATAAAAAGAAGGAAAATGCATTACTACAACAAACAAAATGATTTTGATTAAAAATATTTTATGAAATCATGCTTGATGAAATAATGTAATGATGATTTGAAATCATGTTTAATGGTTTTATATTTCAAAATTATGCTTGATTATTCTTGTGATTTATGGATTATCGATCTTTGCAGTAATGAAAGTTCATTTTCGGTTTTAAATGTTGATGTATGTTTTTATTTAGCATAAATAAAAAAGACATGCTTCTATGAAATAAATCACATGAATTGAAATAACTAAAAAGAGGAAAGCATTTTTCTTAAAAATTTATTTTTCTCCATCTTATCGATTTTTTACTAAGAGATTGATAAAGTTATTTTGAATCTCTTGAAAATGATTTTGACGATTTGTTGATTTGAATTTGGATGAGTTTCATCTAACCATGATTTTTATCTTGATTTCTCGATATTGATACTTGAAATTTTTCTATGAATCAAGATCTTATTTTTGAACTCCTTATTTCTTTTTGCTATTCACAAAAAAAAAAGACTTATCATAACAAACCATGATATACTACTTGACATCTTAAAAATTTATGACTTAGTTTTATTATGCATTTCTTCCCTTCTTCGCTCTTGTTTACAATAATAAAAGGGAGAAAGAAAATCGCTAGCATATCAAGAGATTGATAAATCAATTAATGTCATTTTGAATCTCTTATGATTTTGATGATTTGAATCTAAATGAGATTTTTCCAATTGAATCATGAACCTTCTCTTGATTTCTTAACTTAAGATTTTCTTTTATGAATCAAGATTTCTTACTCTTTATTTTCATATGATTCTTGCATTTTGAGAAAATTTTCTATATGAATCATATCTTTTGGTATTCACATGATCTTATCCTTCATGATATGATTTTTATAATTCATTGTATTCATGAAGTATATTTTATCACCAAAATTCTCTTAATATTCTTCATGTGATGATATGAAATTATGCATGAAATACTCATGAATTTATGTTGACGAATACAAATGAGAAGTTATGATCATACATGGTAGGATGTAATGTAATTTGATATTTTGACACTATCATAATTTGAATTGTTTATGATTTGGAATAATGCATGCAATACTATGATTTGTTGCTAAAATGATGTATCATGAATGCTTGAGTATCATGTATGATATGCCCATAGTGATGATTTATTTTTGGTATCATGCGTGAAGTAAGGATGAAATGTAAGGTTTTAAAATTGTACATGTTTTAATTTGAAACTATAATGATACACAAATATATTGAAATAATATTGATACTTTACCTTTGTCATGATTTAAAAATTGTAGTAAAGGGAAAAAGAATTACAAAATTATATTTTTCCCTTCTTGTTGACAATGACATAGGGGGAGAAAAGTTGCTAGTTTGCACATCATAAAGAGAAGCAAAAAGCTTGCTAATCTCAAAAGATGTAAAACTTTGCCAACTTTCATATATGTAAAATTTACTAGATTGCATGTTCCAAAATGATGTAAAACTTACTAAATTTGCTAGCTTGCACAAGTCAAGAAAATGCAAAAATATGCTAGCTTGTTCATCTTAAAAGAGAAGCAAAGATTACCAACTTGCATATTTTAAGAAGCAAAAGTAGCTTTATTGAACATCTCAAAATTGCTAGCTTGAATGTTCTAAAATATTGTAAAATTTACTAGCTTGCATGATGTAGAACTTGTAATCTTGAACATCACCAAGAATTGCTATCTTGTAATCTCAAGAGAAGCAAAAGTGCTCTCTTGCCTATCTCAAGAAGCAAAACTTGCAACTTGCACATTACAAAAGAAAGCAAGAATTGCTAGCTTGCACACTTCAACAAGAGGCAAAAATGTTATCTTACATTCTTTATCGAAAACTTGCTAGCTTAAACATCGCAAAGAAAAGCAAACATGCTAAACTCTACACATCTCTAAAACTTGCTAACTTGCATGATGATAAAACTTGAGATTATGTTTATTATGTAATGATTTAAAATTATGTCTAAACACTTACTAGTTGCATTTCTTTTTGTTGATGACAAAGGGAGAGAAGTTATGATGACAATCATGCATGGAATGATATATTGAATGATTTGATTATGCATGATTTTATGATGACGTGTTGCAAATATTAATGATTAAATTTGCTTTGACTTGAATTCAATTTGAATTCAAGAGTTCTATCAATATGGCATATCAATAGGAGGAGTTTGTTTAAACTTCGGGAGTTAAGGTTAACTCCGTCATCAATTGGTTGTCATTATCAAAAAGGGGGAGATTGTTAAATCTTAAATTTTGATGATGAAACCAATTGATAGTGTTTATGATTTGATCTGCGTTTTGAGTGATGTAGGAAGCTTCGATCAGGGAGAGATAATTAAAGCAGGAAGAATTATGTTGGGCCGGGGAAAAACATGTCAGAAGATTGGACGTCGAGCCAAAGGATCGGTCGACGTATCGGCAGAAGACTTTGGGCCATGGGTTCGGGTATCGAGCCAAGAAGAGTAGAAATTGCACTAAGGAAATCGGAGTTGCGGAGATCAATTGACCAATTGGGCAATAGGCCGCAAGAGAAGATGATGCGTCGAATAATCGGACGAAGTGTCGATAAACCAATGACATGCCGGACAACACTTGATTCAAGCTTTGTAATGTCTAGATCAAAGTGGGTTTTAAGTGTGCAGGATTAACTACGATAGCAAGACATAAAGCAAAATGAAGTCCCAGAGTCAAGAACGAGATTTCGTTGGGAGTTCGAGAGTTCGTTGGAAGTCTGGACGTTTGTCAGAAGTTTTGTCGGAATTGACCGAGAGGTCCAGGAGCTTACCAAAGAAACTCGTCGGAACTTGCCAAGAAGATTGTCGTGAAGTCTAGGAGCTTACCGGGAGTCCACTGGAACATTGTCGAGAGATCGTCAGAAGTTCGTCGGAAGATCACCGGAAGAAACCTAGACTTACAAACTTATGTAGCTTAGTGAATGTCTTAAAATTCGTAGTTAGCACATAATTTGGTTGAAATTGGGCCAACTCAATTAGGGGCCAATTGAGAGTGATTTGGGCTCATTGGGAGGCCCATTTAATGACCCAAATGTTGGGCCAAGCGGTGGCATCGCCAGAACAGGCGGTAGAACCGCTTGTGATTTGGAAAACTCGATCTTTGAGATTGTCAGGTGGTGGTACCACCAGACTGGGTGATGGTACCGCCCAGTGACAATGTGTCAGGCGATAGTACCACCAGACTGGGTAGTGGTACCACCTAGTGTCAGGCTACAAATGGTGGTATCACCTAGTGTAGGCGATGGTATCGCTCGTACCCCGAAATCTCGGGGATTTGAATTTAGGCTCCAAGTTTTGAAGCTATTTGGGGTCTATAAATACCTCAGCTATTTCTGCATAGAGTAACAAGAAAGGTGATAAAAAACTCTGTGTTTCTAAAGTTGAAAACCCTTATAAAGTGTAAAGTCCCTCCTAAAATTTAGAGACTATTCTAAGGGAGAGTGTGAGGGAAGCTTTGTAAAATGGGGTTGTAAAGGTTGTCTCCTAAACCTGTGAAAAGGAGAAGAGGGTATAAAATGGTGGTTGATTTTTGCCCAATAAATGAAGATCGATAATGGATGCCAATAGCCTCGATGGAAGAGGAATCAGTAGAGTGAATGTAGGTCACGATAACCGAACTACTATAAAAATCTGATTTGTATTTCTTTTGAGCAATTCACTTTAACTGCAAACTATCTTATTTACTTTACTCTTCCATATGCTTTAAATTTAAGTATATTTACGAAATGAGTTTAATCGAAACGAAAAATTGAGTTCGAACAATCAACGTTTTTACTAATTTACTAATTCACCGCTGCACTAATTCACCTCCTTACTGCCAACTCGTTTCTAACAATGCACAATTGAATTTACCTCGATTAACTGTTGTTATAAGGAAATTGCATATGTGGATTTGTTTTTATACTTTTATGTTAATTTATTTGATTGTTCTAATTAAAAAGGAGCAGCACAAGATTTCTGTCAATCCGGGAGAATCAATATATGTAACTAATTTTCTATATACGGGGTATATCCATGAACAAGACTCCCACCAATACGAGATCTAAATAAGATAAAAATATATAATTTTTATTTAAATATAAAAAATATTTTCGTGACTCAAACGCTAACCTTCCAAGCTGAAAACATGAAACCTTAGCATTGACTTGAACCTCCATCTTTTGTTGTTTCAACTACGACCATATAATCAAAAGTGTAATAGTTCAGTGAATCTGAACCATTTGATTCAGTAATCAAAACTGCAGGTTGATAAATAATGGCGCAACCACTTAGTCTGATAGAACACACTGAAACAAACCCATGGCTTATTATCTATGATGATGCAATGTACCTCAAAATATAGATAAAGGATTCAGCAGTGAGCAAACAATTCACATCATCTTTGCTAACAAGCCTTGCATTAGCAAACTGGTTTTCAACTCACATCATCCCCAAGATTTTTAATATTGACGGTGATGATGGTGTGAACGAAATGATCTGGTCCCATGATGAGACGAAGAACAAAGGTCAGGCACAAAAGCAGCATCATCGGATGCAGGATGAAGCAGGTTTCTTTGCCAGCCGAGCCCTGAAGCTGTGGGTGGGGATGGAATTTCCGGCACTGCCCAGTAGTACTCGGGATGCTGGCCCACGCATTCATAGGCATCCAGATCGCTGTCAACAGAATGATAAGGTGGTGACGATCCATGGCTTCCGAGCTTTCCACTGTCAGCCTGTGGACCAAACAATGTTCATCAGTGGATGAACTATGCATGTCTCAAGATACAATAAAAATTGAGAGCATCCAGCTACATTCTTTATCCCCTCTTGCAACATTGATGAGGAGTCATTATGCATCTTGACATATACCAAAAACAGTAAGCCTAAATGATGTAACAAGCGAAACATATCTGCAATCAAGTTTAGGACATGCTCGTTAAGGGAGACAACACGCACTGCCACATGCTATATATGAGATTGGGTTCATGATGTGTAACAGGATGTGGTTTCTGATGTAAGTTTACCGTAAACCAGGAGCTCACTATCCACATCAAATGCAACTGATGGAGAGCCTACCTTAGAGGCATTATGCTCTGCAAAACCATTTTGATTGACATCCGGGAAGCCAAAGAATTCATCAAAAGGCCAATCAGGTGCACTTCCAGACATATTGAACCCTGATGCTGGGGCCATGCTTGCCACTGAACCTCCAACCCTGGCTATTTGACTGGATGAAACTGCATTGGTCTCAGTGGATGACATAAGACGACGACCACTGGCCAATTGTTTAGATGGTGATAAGACAGCTTTTCCTGCAGCATGCAACTGCTGGTTAGCAACAGGCACTGATTCAGCAGACTCAAGTCCTACTCGCACCCCTGTTAGTAGAAATCTTTGGTGAGCAGACACGTAAGAGTTTGCTGTGTGTATAGAAAGATCACATTTCCTGCAAAGCAAGGCACGGTCTTCCAAACAAAAGAAGTAGCCAGAAGCTTCCTGGAAAAACAAAGACTTAGTTCTATATGTTCAAAGTAAAAAATATGCACAGAAGCCCAATAAGGACATCATTAAACACATACATATTGCCACTTAAGAACATCATATATAAATGCAGGAAATTCAACAAATATGCATGTGAGAACCAACATTTAAAGATGTTTATCCTGTGGAAACATTAGTTGGCATAATGAAGTTCAATATTTAAAGATGGATATCGATGATTGATCAGTCATAATTCAAAAACACACGAATCATGACAAACTAGCAAAAGCATCCCTCGCATCCAGATAGAAGCAAAGCATACATTCAGATAATCACCAAAACAAAAAAGAACACAACAAACAAAACACATTAGCACAATGCACTGAACTTAAGTTTCCAAGAATCTGTATAAGTTATACTTAATCTTTTGCACCCAGCCTAAAAGGAAGACAAAGAAAAGGATCAATGTAAATCATGTCTTTATTTATCAAGGAAACAAGGCAAGAGTATCTTAAACCATTTCTTTATTTATCAAGTACTGCTTTCTCCACAAAAATAATTATTTGAGTGGTACTTGTAACATGTTCATGGTCTAGGAACATTGAAATTTTAATATTTGTTGGAAGCCAGACTTTCTTAGATAGAAGATGACTGACAGTGTTAGTATAAGTATCCAATTTGAGAGAACCGTATGGATGGTGGAAAATGATAAGTACAACAATAAGAATGACAACTCAGGAAAATATTAAACAAGAAGCAACAATACCTAGAAATCACATGTAAGAATTAACATAACAAGAGAGCTAAGCCTATAATCTAATACTAGCCATACAACTAAAAGACAAAAGTAAGCTGGACTCAACCTCCACATATACAAAAAGAAACAAAAAAGAAAGATGACTTGATTGAACTCTATTGCAACATCGATTAATCCATTGCTTCTGCTAGGCATCCCTAAGGCTGTGCTGTTTATGAAGCGGGTAGAACTTCAAAAATGAATGAACTCAAATATACACCTTCCCTGTGATCAAATACCTCAACAGCTGCCAACTTCTTGCTGCAGCTTGTTTGATTGCCTCACAAATCCAGTTAACCCATTGGCTCTGAACATCTTCCAATTATGAAATTTGGCACAAGAAGCTCCATATCATCAAGCTCAAACACTGGAGAAAACTGGAAATTTATTTTCCATGACTACATATGGGGAACAGCTTTTCTGAAAGGTCAGCTACATAGAGATTGATGAGTCACAAATTTAATCTAAAAATTGTCTTTGCTGTGTTACCAATATGCTGATTTAGGAATGCAAGCTCTTAGTTTTTGCATCTTGATTAATAAATATTTTTTCCTTTGAAAAGATCACTGACTTCCTACGTAATCCATTGTTTAAGTCGGAAGTGCATGTGAACTCTACCAGATCGCCACCACCAAAAATTAAATTACCATGTTTTGCTTTTCAGCATGTGATTCATAGGAGCCATTCAACTGTAGATGCATTATCCATACACCATTCCATATAGATCCATCATCTCATGTCATTTACACGAAATATGATATTTCATTATGGCTCCATTTTGCATGCCATGTGATACATCTGATCATTGTATCCTACGAGTCACCATCTACCATCCAATAGATGGTGACACCTCTTCAATTGCACCTTTAATGAAAATTGGGCCAACAACTGTCTGCTGTTATGTAATGTCCTGCCAACTGTTGGTGCAAATTTGACAGATAACTAAAAAGTATGAATGGAGAGGTCTTGCACCCAACCCTCCTTCTCTCTGTCTCCCTCCCCCTCCCTCTCTTTTTTGACTCCCAAAACCTTTTTGCCTCTTTTTTCTCCCCCTTTCTTTCAGTCTTACTAGAAACATTATTCTTCATAAGAAACTGGGAAATACCAAAAGCAAGTAGCAATAGTGGCCAACGAGCAGCAGAAGTAGTCAGTGATTAACACCTTCTCCTCCACATTCAATTTCTTATCTCTTCCTCGTCGTCAAGATCTAGCATAATTCCAACAATTACTCTGCTGGCAATGAAAGGGTTATCTATAGATGAAGCTGGGGTTAGGATATGAAAGTCCTGATCCTAATCAGTTGGGATGAGATCAGAATTAGCCAAGTAAACGTTAAAAGACAATCATCCTTTTCCAATTATTTTGCTATCTCCAGTGGTAAAAATTCACATATATATCACTTCCAAAAACAATAGTCTTGAAATCTTGAAAGAGGGTTTATATTTACCTCACTTTATACGAAATAACCAGCCCTTATATCCCAATAAAACTAGCAAACAGGTAAACTATGAATATGATCTTTAATCACAATAAAAGCATCTGTAACACCCCGATTAACCCCATATTGGAAATGTGTAAAGACTAAGATTGATTTACGAGGATCTGATGAGTAATTACAATCAACTTCAGCTTAGGTATTTTGGCCAATGGCTTGAGCCAAACGAAGTTGATAGACTAGTTAGCCCATCAAGCCCGGGTCATGACAGCATCTCCCTTTCTGATGCTTGACCACCCTCCAAATGTTTGGCTTGAATGTTGACCTCCTGCTAGACATTCATTGACTGCAAGAATTGTGTGCAGAGAATTTTCATATTAGCAGGTCATGATACGAATTAGATGACCATTAAAATATTTTCAGGCTGTTCTGATTCCCTTTCTTTAGCAGAGACCAATTAATACAAAGTTCTCTGAGTTTATTCCTGCAAAAACAAATTTTGCTTTAGCTGCAATATATTAATATACACTATAGAGTCCGCGTCCAAATTTAGAATACAGATATTGGTAATCTCTGTGCTCACTTTCCTAAAAACCAAGTGGATCAAAGCATTCATATTTTTGCATAGATTAACCAACTGTGTGAAGATGATGACACAGTTCCCTAAGTAACTTCATAAGTGATCCAATCTTATAACTCAAGTGATAACTAGATTTAGCTATTTGTCACCATACTATCAAACTTATATGCTGTTTACAGGCACTATGATGCATGCGCTGCCAAGCAATAACTCCATATGCACAATGTTCTGAACCCCCTATTCTTTCTTCAGTCATGCTATGTTCCTAAGTCCCTTGCATTAACTTCATTTGGCATACTATTTACCTGCTAGCATAGTGAAGCTCTAATTCAGCTCCAGTTCCGGCATAAGTGAAGCCATCAGAGATTAGAGACCACAAAGTCTCTCTCTTGTATGATATCATGGACAGTAAGTTACTCCACAAAAGTCACATCTTTACACCAATTCATTCATAAAACAGGAATATGTCCTCGAACAAAATCAGATTAGAACGATTGATCGGGAAAGAAGACGGCAAAATAAGCAGCAAACCCAATTGCGACCAGGTCCACCTCGTCGTACCAGAAACGATCAAGGCGGCCCATGAACGCGAGAGAGAGGCAGAAGGCGGGGCACCTGGCAGATATCGCACTTGGGGACGCCAGAGGCGGTGGAAGAGCTGCTCCCCGAGACAGGGCCGCCACCGTCGTCGGAGAGGAGCGGCACCCGCTGGTGCTTCCCGGCAAGCCTGTTGGCGGCGTGCACCTTCTCGTCGCAGGCCCAGCAGAGCGCGGCCTCGTCCGCGCAGCAGAGCACTGCCGCCTCGGCTGCCTCGCACGCGTTGCACTGTATCTTCATCTCCCTTCCTCCGCCGAAGGAATCCTCCTCTTCGAGATATTTCCAACAAGAAACGAAAGGAATGGATCGAAACTAAAGAGAGTCTATATTATATTAATTTAGCGAAGTAGACGCATTAAATGCTTGATTTTGGCTTTTAAAGCAATAATATCTTCTTTTTCTTCATTCCCATTAATTACTTTATATTTATTTTCTTAATTTATCGAGACATACTAATTGATTAATATTATTTCACAAATAATGAATATTAACGAAGCATGTCATTTAATATAATATTTTTTAAAAAATATTTATTTTTTAGATTAATTAATTATTTTTAAACATATATATATATATATAATCATCCACAAATAATATTATGTTTCAATAATTTGGGATCTATTGTAACTTAATTAATTTAAAAGTACTTAAATTTTTATTTATTATATATATATTTTTATCTTTACCTAACTAATTAATAATAATTATTCACATGGCAGCAAGTATTCATATCAATTAAATAAATTTATTTATAAACAACTATCTAAAACAAAAGATTAAGGTCAAAGAGTCTCAATATCCTAATAATCAACCAATGTTATTTTGAATCAATATTGATATTAATTATAGTCTTGATAAATAATCAAATGTAACCTACAGAAGATTAATTATAAAGTCACTCATGCTGGCATGAGCTCAAAACAAAAGTCTTATTTTCTTATTAATCAAGAAATACAGTTTTCAAACAAAAGCAAACATCATTTATAATTTTTCAGTATTAACAATAAATCATATATCAATTTTTAGGAACAAGAGATACACATATAAACAATATTTCGATTGATGTGTTCAAAATGACTGGGAATTGTTATCATATTGACTACACAAGTCTATGTTGATAGTTCACACTCGCTAGTTTCTCTCTTTTTTAGTCAAACCCTTAAATTAATGTAGTTTTCCTTTTCCTTTCAACATAAAAAAACATGAGAGATCACATCACCGTCTTGATGTAATGTAACACATTGGTTCATAGTATATAGACATACATATAATCTGGAATTGAGGACCGAAGGCTCCACAGCTAAATCTTGATCTCAATTCGAAGTCTGGTCTTTGCTGCCTCTACGTGTGATGCAATCCATCATTCGTTGATTTCTTACCGGGCAAATCAGATTTCAAAGCAAAAACGAGAAATATATGCTATCACTAACTGTCACGATCTGAATGACTAATTGAGTCATCAACTTGATGGTCACAATTAGAATGACTAAATCTAATTTAATAGTAACATATTCTTCAACTTTTTCATTGAAGGGTGAGCCTCGCACCTATCAACCTTTCTATTTCTATTTATTAATAAGTCTCTCATCATCCTGATATCAATTATCAGGATATGACTCCTCAGTATAATAGTTGACATGAGAATTTCACTTATTTTTATCTAATTAGTTCTAGATGTTTAAGTTTAGACTAATAAATAGTTCTATATATATATGTATATATATATATGTATATATATATATATATGTATATGTATATGTATATATGTATATGTATATATATATATACATGTATATATGTATATGTATATATACATGTATATATGTATATGTATATATATACATATACATATACATATATATATATATATACATATATATATATACATATATATATAGAACTATTTATTAGTCTAAACTTAAACATCTAGAACTAATTAGATAAAAATAAGTGAAATTCTCATGTCAACTATTATACTGAGGAGTCATATCCTGATAATTGATATCAGGATGATGAGAGACTTAATATGTGTATATATATATATGTATATATATATATATATATATAAAGTACTCTTGTTCCGGTATGTCAATTGCTCTTTCGGCGATCTTCCGACGAACTCCCGGCAATGTTCCGACGAACTCTCGGTAAGCTCCCGAACTTTACGACGACCTTCTTGGCGAGTTTCGACGAGCTTCTTTGGCAAGCTCTTGGACTTCTCGGTATTTTTCGACAGTACTTCCGACGAACTTCTAGACTTCCGACGAACTTTTGAACTTCTGACGAGATCGATCTTGACTCTAGCACAACACCTGCTTTATGTCTTACTACTATTATAATTAATCCTGCACATTTCTCTCAACATATAGATTAGATCAAACAATTTACAATTGATTTTATCATCAAAATTCGAGATTCAACATCTTCGAATCGATATTATTTTTATCGAAAGTACTAATTCACCCCTTCTCTTAGTGCCGACTTGGTCCTAAAATAACTTTACTCGACAAATGATACAACTATTACCAAAGGTGATAGATTCAGTCAAAGTTAATGTCCTATAAAAGACTTAGAAAAGAATTAAATAAAATATGTGTATTTGAAAATCTATTATATGTTCAAACCTATACGAGACTAGATATCAATTTTACAATATAAATACTTAATAGATATCAAAACAACCTATGAAAAGCTAAAAAGAAAGTGATAAGATATCTAAAGATGATTGAAAGATTATATGCTCATATATAAGAGATTAGGTCAGCTTAAAGTGACAAAATTTTTAAATACTAATTTTACAAATTATCTCGAGTAGGAAATCCACTTTATTATTTATATTAATGTTAGTCAGAGGGATAATTATTTTAAAAAAGTATAAACTAATCACCTATTATATCATCAATAATAGAAGCTAAATTTGTGGTATGCTTTAAGACTACAAATCAAGTTTTATAGTTACGAAATTTCATATGAGGATTTAGTATGGTTGACTCAATTGTCAAGTCGCTGAAGATATTTTATGATAATACCATTTTTTTTCTTCCCTAAAAATAATAAATACTATAGTGGTTTTAAGCATATTAAGATAAAATATTTAATGGTTAGATAAAGAGTCCAAAAATAACAAGTATCAATTAAGAACTTGAGCATTACTTTGATAATTGTTAATCAATTTACTAAGCTTTACATCCTAAAGTATTTAAAGAATATGATTTTAGAATGGAAGTTATGAGCTACTCATAAAAAAATATGGTGATGCATATTTTAGTAGATATTATTATTGATATTTTTCTTTGCTTACTTAATTAAAATTATTTATTTCTACTATCCTATTTATAATTATGTTTATGCATATTATAGTTGAATGTGATAAAAGATAAATTATAATGGTCATTATGGACTATATTAGAAAAGACTAATAATATTATGATGCATAAAATAGAGTATGATATTTATGATATATAATTGCTATAATTTACATTGGCAATCGAACTTAATGTAGTATTGTTATATTTATTAGGATTATTGGCTTGTTTTAAAATTTATAACCATATATAAAATATTCTTTAAATTTTTTAGAATCCAATTAAGTAAAATTATTTTTAAATAAAATTTTATTTTATTTATTTTAATTTTAAAATTTTATATCTTATCAATTAATGGGATTATTGGGCTCTATTTAATTAGATAAGATATCTTATAGATATGATTGATTCTGATTATGGTTATCAACCAATATAATGGAAGTCTATTTATGATAGAATTCCTTAGAAGATGGTCTTGATGGAAGGAGCTCTTCTAATTATAATCATAGATCTTCTACTCTCGTCTATAAATGATAGAATCTCTTAGGAACAAATCACTATAAATTAAGATTATAGATCTATTTTTAATCTCTCTAAATCTCTATTTCATCGTAGTCCTGTGAAGGATACGAAGAGAAAAGAAGATAAATCTAATTCTCCTTATAAATTGATGTCTCTATAACTTTCAATTCCGACGATATTACATTTACAAATTAGATACAGATCTTTTGAATGATATCAAAAAATATATAAACCTAATTTTGATATACTATTATTTGATTTTAATTTTGATATTAATTTTTTTCATGTAATAATAGCATAATTATAGTATTTATGATTATAGTAAGAACTTGATGATAGTAAAATCTTGAAACCAAATCTTATCATCATTATTTACTTTTAAAAAATTAAAAATAAGTTACGAGTTCGAATCCTATATATATCACTTTTTTTATTTTATTAAGTGAGAAGGGATATTAAAATTTAAAAATACATTGATCCATGAGAAGTTAAAATTTATAAATACATTGAGTTCTAATATCCAGGTTTCATTCCTTAAGAAAAATTAAAAAGATATATTAAAGCATATAAATACATTAGGAGCTTTCTTAATAATTAAACTTTCAAATGAGAGGAAATATCTAAAGCTTATAAAAGCAATGGACTTCGCTTCTTAAGAATCTGCAAAGGCAAATCGAGATGTTATAGTTGAGACTTGATAGTGTTATCCCATAAGATTAAGAATATGCTGTTCATTTTTCTATGTACCTTGTTGAGTTCTAAAAAAATATAAATAAAGAAAGAAAATATAATAATTAGGAGTTCTCGGTACTGCATTAGAAGAATTAAATTACGTCAACTTCTGTAAGGCTTTGACGTGCGACAAAACCAATGCACACAGCATGAGGAAGCCATTAGCAGGGTGTTCAAATCAACCTGGAACCAAAACAGAATCGAACTACTATAGAATCAATTGGGCTCAAATTGATTCATTAATAATTTCATTTTTAAGACTATAATTAGTTATAATTCAGGGAAGCATTCTTCCTCAGTTTGATTAATCAATTTGGATCAAATCAATTTTAATTTTAAAAATATTAGTCCAACTGAATTTAGTGTCTTAAACCCTTAACTGGTTCAATCTGATTAATCAAACTTATCTAAAGGCCTCAATAACGATGTTAGCTCAATTTTAATATTATAATTTTATAAATAATGTGAGGCTAATTTCATAAATCTTATCGTGTTGTTATGAAGACTCGATTTGATTCAACTAAAATGATACAGTTCTTTTAAAATAAATAAATATAGATATAGTTATAAAGAGTAAATCTCTTAAAAGAAATTACTTTTCAAAAAATTTCACCAAGTGCTTCTACTTTGAAAATTTTTGAAACAGTACCCATGATCTTATAAAAAGATTAATTTGTCCCTTCTTTTATCGAATTCGACACTGTCTCTACTATCCTATCATCGTCTGTAGCTCTTGTGTGAGGGCTCGTCGTCACCCATAACTCTCTTTCATCATGCACGAGGTCACCCCCCCCCCGGCTCCGGGTGAACATTATTGTTGTAGCTTGTTAAGTTCCGACATATCTTTCTCAGCCTATTATCTTTCTTAGTCATGTTTTGGATCACTAAACTGTTAATTAAACCAAATGATCAACTTATCATATCAGAAATTTTGATATATTTAAAAAGCTAAATTAATTATATGCTATTCTAGTGCACATAAATTATACACTTAATATTATTAAAATTGATATCATATTGGAATAAGATTATAGAGGTAACGGATGAGAAAACTATTAGAATCGAGTCCCTACTAAGAGGGTGAATTAGTGCAGCGGATAAAACTACGTTGAGTCAAAAATCTCGTTTCAATAAAATCATTTTAGAAAGATAACTTCAAATCTCGTTCGTAAGCGTAGTGAAAGCAGTAAGCATGTAAGGCAATTTGCAGTAAAGATAAATTGCAAGAATGGAAATGCAAACCAAGTTTTATAGTGGTTCGGTCATCGTAACCTACATCCACTCTGCCGATTCCTCTTCGATCGAGGCCATCAGCATCCACTAACGATCTTCCTTCAATGGGTGAATATCAACTACCCTTACAACTCGATTCTCCTTTTGACAGGTTAGGAGAAAACATTTACACCCCCACTTACTCCTCCCTAAACAAAATTCAAAACACTTAGGCTAGAGGAGGAGAACTCTTAAGATTACAATAGTATTTTTCCCAATTTGTGTACTCAGTTGTTATGTCTTTTAAACAGGGATGAGAGGAGTATTTATAGGCCTCAAGTGGATTCAAACTTGGAGCCTAAAAGAGTCTCATATTGACTCTCAGATTTTGATGATGAAATCAATTGGTAAATTGTTTGACATAATCTATGAGTTGAGATAAGTGTGTAGGATTAACTACGATAGCGGTAAGGCGTAAAGCAGATGATGGGTTGGAGTCGAAGATTCGGACGATGTACCGGGAGCTCGCTGAGAGCTCGTCTGAAGATCGCCAAGAGTTCGTCGAAAGATCGTCGAGAGTTCATCGCCGAAAGCTCGTCGGAAGATCGCCAAGAGTTCATTGGAAGATCGCCAAGAGTTCGTTGGGAGTTCGCTAGAAGACTCGTTGAGAAGTTCGTCGAAGGATTGCCGAGAGAACAATCGACATACCAGACTAATTGCTTACCTTAATCGTAGTTGGTACATTAGTTAAGTTAGGATTGGGAGGAAATCTCATTAACTCATATAAGGGCCAACTAGGCCCTTAATAGGGCTGAATTGGGCTGGTTGAATAGCCCATTCAGCACTTGAAGTCATGGCTAGCGGTGGCACCGCCTAGGATAGTCTCCCAAGTGCTTTGGGTGGTGGTACCGCCCAATAATGGCAGTGGTACCGCCAGTACCCCAAAATCCAGGGATATGACACTTTTCGGCTCTAATTTTAAAGTCATTGGGACCTATAAATACCTCATCATTTCTTGCATGAAAAGACACGAAAATATTGGCATAATCTTAAATTTTTGGAGTGTTAAAGTATTGTAAAAGTGCTAGAGTCCTCCTCCATTTCTAAGTGTTGAGATCATTCAAGAGATGTGTGAGACTTATAAAAGTTATCTCCTAAACCCGTGAAAAGGAAAAAGTATTGTAAAAGGTGGTTGGTCTTCGCCAATTGAAGGAAGGCCATTAGTGGATGCTGGTGACCTCGACGGAGGAGGAATCCGAAAGTGGATGTAGGTCACAACGACCAAACCACTCTAAAATTCTAGTTTGCATTTTGTCTTGAGCAATTTACCTTTATTGCAAGCTGCCATACCTTCTTACTGCTTTCTCTACGCTCCCATACGCTTTCAAGTTAAAATCTTTACGAAATGATTTTCATCGGAATCGGGTTTAATCGAAATGAAGACTTTTGAAACTGGTAATTTTTTTGCTGCACTAATTCACCCCCCCCTCTTAGTGCCGCTCTTGATCCTAACAATTGGTATTATAGCAAGGTCACTCTCATTTGGTTTGAAACCCAATAGATATGGCATTTGCTGGCAACCAAGATGGTCATTCAATCACATGTCCATCCATGTTCAATGGGACAGATTACACATATTGGAAGACTAAAATGAGGATCTTTCTAATTTTAATGGATTTTGAGTTATGGAATCTTGTAGAAAATAGCTTTAAAAAGTCTTCTCTTCCGATCAACGATTGGAATGAGTTGGAGAAGAAGACTTTCGCTTTAAATGCCAAGGCTATGAATGCATTATTTTGTGCTTTAGATAAAAACGAGTCCAATCGAGTGTCTATTTATGAAATGACTTTTGATATTTGGCATACACTCGAAGTTACTCATGAATGCACTAGTAGAGTAAAGGAGTCGAAAATTAATTTTTTAGTCCATACTTATGAGTTGTTTCAGATGAAACTAAGTGAGACCATTTGAGACATATACACCCAATTTACGAATGTTGTCAATGGTCTAAAAGGACTTGGTAAAAGTTTCTCAGATTTTGAACTTGTTAATAAAATCATAAGATCTCTTCCAAAGAGTTTAAATAACTTGTAACGATCATTCAATATGCCAAGGATTTAAATAACTTTCCTCTCAAAAAACTAATCGGGTCACTAATGACCTATGAGATGACTTGTAATGCTCATAAAGAGCTTGAGAATAACCTTCTAAAGAACAGGAAGAATATGGCACTAATAATTCAAGAAGACCACTTGAAAGAAAATTAAGTGATGAGGACTATGATGATGACTTGGCACTCTTGACAAAAAAGTTCAAAAAATTCATAAAAATAAATAAATTTAGAAATGACACTAAAAATATATTTGAACCCAGTTATTTACTTAGCAGCAAGCTCTTGGTTTTCATCTCCTTACTTTACTCGAGCTACTTTGACTGAGTCATTCTTTGTCGAATCGAAATCTCTACATATTTACGAAATCGTTTTCAAACTTACGAGTTTTAATCCACTGCACTAATTCACCACCCACCCCCTCTTAGTGCTGCTCCGATCCTAACAGTAACAAGTTCATTTGATGCAAATTCATCCTTTGATGAACTATTAAATGCTTTTCATAATTTATTTGATAAATACAAATTAATTAGTAAAAAATATAAATTGTTAAAAAAAGAACATGCTTCTCTTGTTAGTGATTTTGATAAACTAAAAATTGAGCATGATGATAGTTTAGCTCCTTGCACAAAATGCGATCAATTAGAAATGCTTAGAAAGGAAAACTTGCTACTTAAAGAAACCTTAGAAAAGTTTGAGGTTGGTAGCAAGTCCTTGAGCATGATCCTTGCTAATAAGGGTCATGTTCATAAAAAAGGCGAAATTGGATTTATGAGTAGCTCTCATCAAAATCTAACCACCTTTGTTAAAGGCTCCACCTTACATGTTTCACCCCGAAACAAATGTAACTTTTGTTGTAAATTTGGACATGTTGTGTACAAATGTCCATTTAAGAGATATAGTCCACATAAATTGATTTGGGTTCCTAAAGGAATCTCAAATGCCAATGCAACATGATAAGTTATGTAGATCGATTTTTGAGGCACCCAAGGTCAAATGGGTACCTAAAAATTATCCTTTTTTGTAGAAACATTTATTGTCACAAGCTAGGAGTAATAGATAGTACCTTGATAGTGAATGCTCAAGGCATATAACCAGAGATCCATCTCAATTCTCTAAGCTCACTAGCTTAGACGAAGGATATGTCACCTTCAGAGACAACAACAAGGGTAAAATCATTGGTAAATGAACCATAGGTAACAAATCCAACTTTTTTATTGAAGATGTGTTATTAGTTAATAGCTTAAAGCATAACCTTTTGAGCATTAGTCAATTGTATGATAAAGGATACATCGTTAGATTTGACTCTAATGCTTGCATTATTGAAAAATCTCACAAAAACACATCTGTAATTGTCCTAAAATAAACTAATGTATACACTATCGATATTGATGATCTTTGTAATGAAATATGTTTTTTGGTTTTGAATGACGTTGATTGGTTTTGGTATAGGAGATTAGGTCATGCTAGCATGAAACTAATCTCTTAAATCTTATCTAAAGAACTTGTAAGAGGAATTCCTAACATTAAGTTCGTTAAAGATAATATGTGTGAAGCATATCAATTAGGAAAATAAATAAAAGGTAGTTTCAAACCAAAGAACCAAATAAGCACCTCTAGACCATTGCAATTGATCCATATGGACTTGTTCGAACCAATTGCTACATTAAGTCTAGGAGGTAGCAAATACGCCTTTGTCATCGTGAATGATAATAGTAGATACACTTGGACTTACTTCTTGGCACATTAAAGTGATTGCTTTAGGTATTTTTCTAAGTTTTGTAATCTTATTCAAAACGAAAAGGGTTTTATGATTTTATTAATTCGAAGTGATCACGGTGGTGAATTTCAAAACCGTGATTTCTAAGATTTTTGTGAATCTAATATATACAACTATAATTTCTCTACTTCGAGAAATCCTCAACAAAATGGAGTAGTAGAAAGAAAAAATAGAAACTTACAAAAAATGGCAAGAACCATGTTAAACGAACATAGCCTACCCAAATATTTTTGGGCCGAAGCCATAAATATGACATACTATGTCATAAATAGGGTTCTAGTAAGACTATTACTTTCCAAAACTCCTTATGAGTTGTGGAACAACAAATAACCCAACATTTCATATTTTAAAGTTTTTGGGTATAAATATTTTATCTTAAATGAAAAAGATACTTTAGGAAAGTTTGATGCAAAATCTAATGAAGGAATTTTTCTTGGCTATTCTTCTATTTCTAAGGCCTTTCGTATCTTTAACAAAAAGAAATTTAGTTATAAAAGAGTCTATTCATGTTGTTTTTAATGAAGTTTTCGGAGTTAAGAAAAATGATTTTGATGATGATCTTAATTTTGATGCTTTGAATTTAAATGAAACCCTTTCTCCATCTAGCAACTTGGATGCTCTTCTCCCGAACAATCCTTACCCAAGGAATGAAAGTATGTAGTTGCTCATCCTAAGGAGCTAATCATAGGAGACACATCAAAAGGGGTTCAAACTCGTTCTTCTCTAAAGAATTTTTGTGCAAATACCACATTTTTTTCTCAAATTGAGCCTAGATGCATTGACAATGCCTTGAAAGATTATTCATGGGTTATCATAAAGCAAGAAGAGTTAAACCAATTTGAAAGAAATGAGGTGTGGAAGCTTGTTCTGATGCTAAATGACCATTTAGTTATTAGTACTAAATGGGTCTTTAGAAACAAACAAGATGAATTTGGTATCGTGGTTAGAAATAAGGCTAGATTAGTAGCCAATGGTTTCAACCAAGAAGAAAGTATCAATTATAAAGAAACCTTCGCTCCTATGGCACGATTAAAAGCCATAAGGATGCTCCTTACCTATGCTAGTAGTAATAATTTTAAGTTATTTCAAATGGATAGTAAAAGTACTTTTCTTAATGGCTTTATTTTCGAAGAAGTATATGTTAGAACAACCTCCTATATTTGAGAATGATAATTTCCCTAATCATGTGTTTAAATTGACCAAAGCTCTCTATAAATTGAAACAAGCCCCAAGGGCTTGGTATGAGAGACTTGGCTCATTTCTTATTCAAAATAATTTCTCTAAAGGCAAGGTCGATACCACATTATTTATTAAAAAAATTAAAAATAATTTTCTTATTATTCAAATATATGTTGATGATATTATCTTTGGTTCTACAAATGAATCTTTATGTGAATCGTTTGCTAAGAGTATGAGCCTAGAATTTGAAATGAGCCTAATGGGGGAATTAACCTTCTTTTTAGGCTTACAAATCAAACAACTTAATGATGATATTTTTATTAATCAAATAAAATATGTATTAGACTTGCTAAAATGATTTAATATGGATAATTCAAAAGCTATTAATACTCCTATGAGTACTGAGTTAGACATTGACGAAGGTGGAGAAAGCTTTGATCAAAAAGCTTATAAGAGTATGATATGTAGTTTATTATATCTCACCGTAACTAGACCAGACATCATATTTAGCTAGGACTTTGTGCTAGGTTTCAATCTAACCCCAAGCAATATCATTTAAATGCTGTCAAAAGGATTTTTAGATACCTAAAAGGAACTTCTAAACTAGGATTATGGTATCCAAAATCTAAAAATTTTGAATTGCTTGGTTATGCTGATTTTGTTGGTTGCTAAAATTTTGGTATCCAAAAGGATAAGACAGTCTTCCAAGCGGTGGTACCCCTAAAATTTTGAATTGTTTGGTTATCCAATATCCAGAACATGTCAATTTTTAAGACACGCACTTGTCTCTTAGTCTTCCAAGAAATTAAACTTGGTTGCATTATCCACAACTGAAGCAGAGTATATTGTAGTAGGTGCATGCTATGCTAAAGTTATGTGAATGAAAAACACTTCAGAAGATTATGGAATTCACTTGAAAAATATACCTATAAAGTATGATAACACAAGTGCAATGTGTTTGACAAAAAATCCTATTCAGCACTCTAGAACTAAACATATTGATATTATACATCATTTTATATGAGATTATGTTAATAATCATGATGTAATCTTAGAATTTATTGACACGAAACATCAATTGGCTTATATTTTTACAAAACCTTTGATTGAGGAACAATTTGATTTTATAAGAAGAGAATTAGGTATGCTAAATTTCTCGAATACATTAGTTCCTCTTTAAATTTTTCTCTAGATTTTCTTATTGAATTCTATCTTACAAGATCAATCACTTAAATAATAAACTTATGGTATGCGTAATGAGTCATATGAATTTTATTATACGAATTTTATACGATGTTCGCGTATGAATTTTATATGATGCATGAACTTATTATGCGAATTTTATATGAATCATGAACTTATGGTGCGAATATAGAATTTATGATGTTTGTGTAAATGAGTGTGTGCACCTCATGATGCTAAAAATCTTGCAAAAAATGAACCACACAATGACATCACCACACCTCAATGCAAGCAGTGCTCACTGCCTATAGGCGGTGGCACCGCCCAGCTGGCAGTAGCACCGCCTAGTTGGTCACGGGTTGTAGGCGGTAGCACCGCCCAACTGGCGGTGCCACCACCCGTAACTGCCCTATATAAAGAACAAGCTAGAGTCGATAGTAGAACTGACTCCAACTCATTCTACACTTTTCCAAAGTGCTCCAAACCTCTTGATTCTCTTGCTCTCCCTCTAGCAACTCAAAGAATCCCCATTTTTCCGCTAAATCTAAGATCAATCTCAAACACCCTCTTGGTGCTCACAAGAAGGAAAAACTATAAAGGTAATCCCTAAACCAAATTGATTTCCCCTTTGCATTACGTATTCTTGCCTCTTATTTGTCTTCATAATTGTAGTCTTCATGACTTCTAGAAGATCCTTAAGGGATAAAGGGAAGAGGAGATTAGATGAAAACTATTTTTCGATTCTCATCAACATGCCCTTAAATTTTCAACTATAGAATCTAGAAATATTCATAAGGGTAAATATATTGATTTAGAGGAATTAAGTGATTTGGAACCTATTCAATGGTTTGCTAACCTAGATATCCTACCAATCCTTCAAATATGTGAATCTATCTATCCTATACTTATTAGATTATTCTATAATAATTTACATGTGGATGAATATAATAGGGTCTCCACTTATCTCTTAGGACATCATATACCTATTACAGATAGCGTAATTTGCAACCTCATAGAAACTACGGAGAAAAATCATATGTTAATAATCATGATGTAATCTTAGAATTTATTGACACGAAACATCAATTGGCTTATATTTTTACAAAACCTTTGATTGAGGAACAATTTGATTTTATAAGAAGAGAATTAGGTATGCTAAATTTCTCGAATACATTAGTTCCTCTTTAAATTTTTCTCTAGATTTTCTTATTGAATTCTATCTTACAAGATCAATCACTTAAATAATAAACTTATGGTATGCGTAATGAGTCATATGAATTTTATTATACGAATTTTATACGATGTTCGCGTATGAATTTTATATGATGCATGAACTTATTATGCGAATTTTATATGAATCATGAACTTATGGTGCGAATATAGAATTTATGATGTTTGTGTAAATGAGTGTGTGCACCTCATGATGCTAAAAATCTTGCAAAAAATGAACCACACAATGACATCACCACACCTCAATGCAAGCAGTGCTCACTGCCTATAGGCGGTGGCACCGCCCAGCTGGCAGTAGCACCGCCTAGTTGGTCACGGGTTGTAGGCGGTAGCACCGCCCAACTGGCGGTGCCACCACCCGTAACTGCCCTATATAAAGAACAAGCTAGAGTCGATAGTAGAACTGACTCCAACTCATTCTACACTTTTCCAAAGTGCTCCAAACCTCTTGATTCTCTTGCTCTCCCTCTAGCAACTCAAAGAATCCCCATTTTTCCGCTAAATCTAAGATCAATCTCAAACACCCTCTTGGTGCTCACAAGAAGGAAAAACTATAAAGGTAATCCCTAAACCAAATTGATTTCCCCTTTGCATTACGTATTCTTGCCTCTTATTTGTCTTCATAATTGTAGTCTTCATGACTTCTAGAAGATCCTTAAGGGATAAAGGGAAGAGGAGATTAGATGAAAACTATTTTTCGATTCTCATCAACATGCCCTTAAATTTTCAACTATAGAATCTAGAAATATTCATAAGGGTAAATATATTGATTTAGAGGAATTAAGTGATTTGGAACCTATTCAATGGTTTGCTAACCTAGATATCCTACCAATCCTTCAAATATGTGAATCTATCTATCCTATACTTATTAGATTATTCTATAATAATTTACATGTGGATGAATATAATAGGGTCTCCACTTATCTCTTAGGACATCATATACCTATTACAGATAGCGTAATTTGCAACCTCATAGAAACTACGGAGAAAAATCAAGGTTGTTATTTTAAAGGATAATGGGATAAAGCATCGGTTGAGACACTTATTCTGAAGCCTTATGAACCATCTTCGGTAATCCTAACTTGTCTATTCTTCCAAAAAGCTACGAACATTTACTACCTTTCAACATGAAACTACTTCATCACATCCTAATAAGTATTATAATTTCAAAGCAATATCATCATGATGAAGTTAACCAAATAAAAATAGGCACAATATATTGGATTATGAAAGGACATGAAAATTATTTTGGCTACCTAATACAACAAAATATGATTGAACTATCGAAAAAGGATATGATGCTTCCATATTGTGGCCTGATCATAAGACTAATCCATGCTTATGACATAGTTATCCCACCTGATGAAGAAGTTATGAAACTAGATAGATTTAATATCATAAATAGAAACCTACTACGAAGATTAAGGTGTATATTCAGAAATGGGATATGGACTAGATTACCTAGAAGGACTGATACCCTACCACCTGATCCAGAACCTGAAACACCTATATTTAGGGGAAATCAATCTCCTCCTACTGGTCCCTATGAGGCAACACCTCCAGTAGAGCAAGCACCCCCCTCATCTACCGACGATATAGGGACTCGAATGGATCGATTTGAAAAACATCAATATCAAATTTTAATTGAGTTGCAGCAGATACATCGATAGCTTAATACCTTATTTAGATATTTTGACTTGCCACCACTTGAATAGCTGTGTATGTCTTTTTGCTGATGACAAAGGGGGAGAAGTTGATAAAATCCCTCTCTTTTATTGTGCTTACTTTAATGTTGTTATCTTGTGCTCACTTTGATGTTGTAATCTTGTACTCATTTTGATAATATTTTGATCTCTTAAGTTGTAAGGCTACTTTATCATACATGAAGTATATTTAATATGGCTTGAAATGTATCGTGGCATGATTACTTGTAAACGTTTTATCATGCTTGATTTCGTATCAAAATGCTATGATGAGGTATCATGAACTTAACTTGCTACTTACAATTGATACCATTGTCATTCGTATCATCTTTTGAAATTTGAAGCTAGATACGTATTCTGAATTGGTAAATCCTGATAAGTTTCATATTATGCATGTTGAATATAACTTATTAGTTTGATACTTAAATTCAAATGCTTGCATTCAAGAATGCCTCTTCTCAAGTATAGCATATAGATAGGGGGAGTTAAAGTTAACTCCTTCACCAATTGGTTGTCATCATCAAAAAGGGGGAGATTGTTGAATCTCGGATTTTAATGATAAAATCAATTGGTAAATTGTTTGACCTAATTTATGTGTTGAGATAAGTGTGCAGGATTAACTACGATAGTAGTAAGGCGTAAAGCAGATGATGGGCCAGAGTCAAAGATTCGGATGATGTACCGGAAGCTCACCGAGAGCTCATTTGAAGATCGCCGAGAGTTCATCGAAAGATCATCGAGAGTTCGTCGGAAGTTCATTGGAAGTGCGCCGGAAGACTCGCCAAGAAGTTCGCCGGAGGATCACCGAGAGAACAATCGACATACTGGACTAATTACTTTCCTTAATCATAGTTAGTACATTAATTGAGTTAGGATTGAGAGAAAATCTCATTAACTCAGATAGGGGCCAACTAGGCCCTTAACAAGGTTGAATTGGGCTAGTTGAACAGCCCATTCAGCACCTGAAGTCACGACCGGCGGTGGCACCGCTAGGGCCGGCAATGGCACCACCTGGAATAGTCTCCCAAGTGCTCTGGGCGGTGGTGCCACCGATAATTAATGCTGTTAAGCAGTGGTACCGCTAGAGCTCGGTCTTCGAGCTCTGGCAGGCGGTCGTACCGCCCAGTGTTAGGTGTCAGACGATCGTACCACCCAATAATGGTGATGGTACCGCAAGTACCCCGAAATCTATGGATGTGACACTTTTTTGCTCCAATTTTGAAGCCATTGTGGCCTATAAATACCCCACCCTTTTCTACATAAAAGGGAACGAAAGTATAGGTATAATCTTGAATTTTTGGAGTGTTAAAGTGTTGTAAATGTGCTAGAGTCCTCCTCCCTTTCTAAGTATTGAGATCATTCAAGAAAGGTGTGAGACTTGTAAGGGTTATCTCCTAAACCCGTGAAAAGGAGAAAGCACTATAAAAGATGGTTGGTCTTCGCCTATTGAAGGAAGGTCATTAGTGGACGCCAGTGACCTCGACAGAGGAGGAATCTGAAAGTGGATGTAGGTCACAATGACCGAACCACTCTAAAATTTTGGTTTGCATTTCGTCTAGAATAATTTACCTTTATTGCAAGCTGCCATACCTTCTTTCTGCTTTCTCTATGCTCCTATATGCTTTGAAGTTAAAATCTTTACGAAACGATTTTCGTTGGAATCGAGTTTAATCGAAACGAAGACTTTTGAAACCAGTAATTTTTTCGCTGCACTAATTCACCCCCCCTCTTAGTGTCACTCTTGATCCTAACTTCTCATCCCCAGTTTTTGGGGTCCTGGCGATACCACCACCTACAGCATTGACATTGGACGGTACCACCGCCCAATCTAGGGGTACCACCGCTTGGAAGACTGTTTGGGCGGTACCACCACCTAGACTGGCAGTACCACTGCCTAACACTGTCACTGGGTGGTACCATCGCCTGACATGGTCTCGGAGATTATGCCACGATGGTACCACCTGTTGGGTCACAATTTTGGCCTTTCACTTGGCCCAACACACCCTAAATTTAGGCCCAATTGGCTCATAATTGAGTTGGCCCAATTCCAACCCAATTATGTGCTAACTATGAATATTAAGATATTCACTAAGCTAAATAAGTCTGTAAGTCTAGGTTTCTTCCGACGATCTTCCGACGAATTTCCAACAATCTCTCGACAATATTCCAGCAGACTCCCGGCAAGCTCTTGGACTTCACGACGATGTTCTTAACGAGTTCTGATGAGCTTCTTTGGCAAGTTCCTGGACTTCTCGATCAATTCTAGCAAAACTTCTGACGAATGTCCGAACTTCCGACAAACTCTCAAACTCCCAACGAAATCTCGTTCTTGACTCTAGGACTTCATTTTTCTTTATGCCTTCCTATCATAGTTAATCCTGCACAATTAAAACCTACTTCGATCTAGACAATTATTATAAAGTGAATCAAATATTGTCCGATCATGTCATTGGTTCATCGACGCCTCGTTCGATTCTTCGGCACATCGTCCTCTCTTGCAGCCTATTACCCAATCGGCCAATTGACCTCCACAACTCTAATTTTCTTAGTGCAATTTCCACTCTTCTTGGTATAATGCCTGGTCTCATGGCCCGAGTCCTACTGTCGATATGTCGACCGATCCTCTGGCTCGACGTTCAATCTTTGAACATATTCCATTCCAGTCCAATATGATTCTTTATGTTTTTAATTGTCTCTCCTTGATCAAAGCTTCCTACGTTACTCAAAATGCAGATCAAATCATAAACACTATCAATTAATTTCATTATCAAAATCCGAGATTCAACAAAAATAACAAATATATATTATGATATTCTTCTCTTTCATCTTTTTCAATCTACAGATGGTTTAATTAGTGAATCAAATGGATAGATGATCCGTTCTCTGGTTTTTCTGATCCGATCGACCGGTCAGTCTAATTTTATGCCTGTAATTGGAAGTGCATATCTTTGACTGGTTAGTTTTTGGATCAATTTTATTGCTCATAATCACTAAAGAAAAGCTTACCTTTTGTTCTGAGAGTGTGCTGGAAAGAAGTGGATCAGCATGAGTATGCTTGCTGATACCAGATAATGATCGTCCCTCACATCCTGCAGCTCTTGGATGGAAGACTACGGCTTCACAAGGGTTGACTTGAAGTTTAATAAAGTCGCCATTTTTCATCGAAGCAGAAGCGTTGGCCTTGAGACTTGTAGATTGGTCCATGTTTGATCCAATAAAATGGCATGATGTCTGCAGCTTGATGATGAGTTGCATCTGATTAGAGCAGAATGCTCAAAGCTTTAGGAAAACCAGTGGAAATCAAATCTGAGGAAGCTCTCACGTTTGAATTCTCTACAATGTTGAACGGAATTATCATACTTAACGAGAGAAACCAAAGAAATCTTTACAGGAATGTCTCCATTAGCTAGCATTTGAACACCAGAATTCTTCACAAGAGAACCCAAAGGTAAATATTATTCCCTTTTTTCCAACTTGTCTCCAAATAATGACGGGCAACACTTCAAAAAGACATCTGCCGGAGGAGAGTCACCTTTTGACTTTTTATTTGGACTTTGATCTCCAACTTCTTAATGATTTTATTAATGACTAATTGGTGGGTCAATACTCACGTGTGAGAGTTATTTGAATGAATTAGGGAAGAATACCATTAGTTATGGAGACATCTTCTTACTTTATGAGTTATTCAATTTGATTCTTGAAGTTATGGTGATCCTCAATGCCATGTTAATGATTCTGATATAATCAATCGAAAATATTTGAATTCATCTCTCTTCTTAACGAGGACCAAGGTTCTTAGCTTGGTAAGATCAAATTTTAGCATTGATTGTGATATTTCAGTCATTAATTATCTTGATAAGAAAGTGGCATGCATGCATCTTAAAATTTATGGTTCATGAAGCCAATTTTAAGATTCTTAGTGCATAGTCACATGCAGTAATTGGATGTTGATTACTTTGCAAAGTTCTAAATAGTATGTAAAACTATCATCTTAATCATGAATGTACCTACTTAATCAACTACAAAGTCAAAATGTATGTACAGTATGAATAGCATCATCAAGTTCAAATGACAACAGAAAGTGGCTTGATACTGAAACTTCTTTTCTTAGTATAAATTAATTCATCAATGCCATTTGCTGTAATTGTCTTATATTATAAGGGTATCATTTAGGGTTCCTTTGGACTGGAAATCATGTGTATATATTTATCATCTTCTAATTCATCATGCCAAACCTAGTTTTTACCCTACAATATGCCAAGCTAATGCTGTCAATTAGAAATCCCTAAAACATTAACACCCAACAAATGGTTGAGATTTCCCTTTCTTGTTCACGAGAAAAGAATGGCAAGTCTGCAGTAATGCGTCTCCGATGGAAGCTGGTCAACTCTCGAGGGCTCCTCTTCATGCATGCAGCTGGCACTTCCCATCGGACTGCAGCATGACAAGGCCATCAATGCGCGAGCAAACCGAGGAATCCTTAGGTCATTGCTTCGGCACCACTCCCTTGGGAAGCGTGCCTCTCGACGACTGCGTAACCATTTGTTAATGGCGTCTGAAACTACAGTAAACCTAACCACGCAAAGAATTCTTTTCAGAACAAAAACGAGCGGGAAACAAAAGAAGCATAAAGAAAAGGAACTCGTGGAGATTTGCAGAAAAGCCACATGCAAAATTCTTTGCATATTAATTCTATATCGATTGAGAAATAAAGATCATAAGATCTCGTAAAAACTAAGAAATATCTTTTATCTTTACAAGTGTTATCATGCAAAATTTATCCCAGAATAGATAATTCCTTGTAAGTCACATGCTCATGTGCATGCGGTTAAATATACTCACGGTGTGATATAAGAGGTCTTCGTTCCCTGTGAATCCGAAAGTAATTCTGAGACGACCTGAAAGGATCCATCATTGGTTCAACGTGAACGCACGCCGTCACATGGGAGATGCCATGCAGCATCATGACACACTAATTGCAAGACTTCCCACCTTGTGGTGTGGTTGACGTGAAGCCATTGATATTTTATGGCCGCCACATGTTCGAATTCACGCTGGATCCTAATGCAGCCAATAAGAAGAGAGAGAGAGAGAGAGAGAGAGAGAGAGAGAGAGAGCAAGTGCGGAGAAGGGAGGGGAATGGGCACCACCAGCCACCCGTTCCGGAGACTGCTCGTCTCCGTTCTCTCGATAGCGATCTGCTCGATCGCTCTGCACTGCCACGTCGCATTGGCGGCGCAGGACGAGTACGCCGGCGTGGTCACGACCCACTTCATGAGGCTCAATCCGCGTGCAGGAAGCCGGTTCCTGGCGGCGGCGGCGGCGAAGAAGGGGGACAGATGTGAACCCGTCAAAAACAACGTGTGCATGGGGATCAAAGCCAAGAATGGCAGCCAGCTCCTGCAGTGCTGCAAGAACCACTGCCGCAACGTGCTCTCGGATCGGAACCACTGTGGCTACTGCGGCCACAAGTGCGGGTTCGGGCAGCTGTGCTGCCGCGGCAAGTGCACGGCGGTGGCCTACGACGTCAGGAACTGCGGCAAGTGCGGAACGGTGTGCTCGCCGGAGCTGCGGTGCGAGTACGGCAGCTGTGGGTACGCCTGAAATGGTCATCCCAATCGCGAGAACTGCTGGTAAGTTACAGTCTTGAGTGTGATGCATCATGCAAGCCGAGGAAGGATGAATAGATTCACGGATTGTAAACATGTTATCTCTTCATTTACAGTGACAATAACAATAAGGGCAAAAAGGCATGGCTTATGCCCCGCCCGGTTCATTGTTTTACTTCTACTTCTCCTCTCTCTCTCTCTCTCTCTCTGTCTCTCTCTCTCTCTCTCTCTCTCTCTCTCTCTTTCTCTAACTAATGCAGTATATGAGTAGGGATCATCATAGTGCGATTCAAATCGGATTGAGCTGGCCTGGAATTAAAACAGGTCAACGTTTCAGTGATTCTGAATCGAATCGAAACCAGTCGTCATACCGTTCAATTTTAGTTTCTAGAAATTAAAATCGAAACTGAAACCGACGGGATTATTAATCGAGATTCAAATCTTGGTGGAGTGTTTTAGTTTTTTTATTTATTTCAATTAAAATTATTAGATCAAATTGGAATCGAGAATTGTTCGATTCCTATTGATCGTCCGCATTATAATGCACACAGGTAAGCTTGTCTCTTTCAGAATGCATTGGACAAATCACTGTCTACCCACACGATCTTTTTGTTGTAGGAGAAAGAAGCATTACTCCCTAAAGATGACTATGAAGCACATAATGATGATGATGCAGGAGTTTGTAGATTGAGGATTGATTTCTCCAACTTGGATGGATGCAGTGATCGCCAACTCATTCTCTCATGTTCTCTGATCTTAGTGGTCTTGAGTGAACTCATCTCTTGTTCTCGATGAATAGGAGAGGGGTGACGGGAAGCACTTGGATTATTACTACAATTTCTTGTTATTATTACCCTTGTAGTTAGTTATTATCATTGTTGCGAATCATGTTGTGATCAGATATTCTGATCCTTGCTAATTAACAAAAACGAAGTCCGAAAACTTAGACAAAAAAAATTATGATAAATTCAAGGCAAACAAGCTAAATTAATCAAGGTAAAAAAAAAAAACTAAAACCATGATCTATTGCCACATTTCAATTGTCATATATAATTAATATGATCATTTTTTTCCAGTGAATCAGACCTGATATATAAGAATCCAATCGATAACCAATAAACATGTCATATCAACTACTAGAGAAGAGCAAGAACTTTTGGCATGCCACATTAGTAGAATGCCTAAAGGGACTTTTTTTTATTAAATCGGTGGTTATAAGAATAACACTATATAAAGCAACCTTAGGTAAGTTTTCACTCGAAACTTATTAAACGAACATTGATGATATTTATATACATATGAATGCATACTAAGTCACTTGGGAAAGATTTTGCTAGATAAACCTCTAGCACAATCTTTTATATGAAGTGGGATATGAGATATTAGCATCTTCCATTCTCGAATCATAGTAGGACAATGAACATAGGATACAACTATTTTTTACTTTCTTAAATTTTCTTCTCTCGTTCATGTTCTAAATATCTATGGTAATACCTAAAAAAGAGGTTAGATCACTAAGTCGATTCTTATCATATTGGTAATTGAAAGAGGACCATCGAGACATTTATCATGGGAAAACCAACACAAGAAGTCCGACATTAATGTGTTAGCGAAAAGATCCCTCTCCCGATTTTCATTGCAATAATCTATCTTAGGCAAGAGACCTCTACCTTCTCTTCTATAGGCAAGTGACCTCTAGGAGCATCTGGATTGATCCCAAATGCACACTATCAATGGTGTAATTCTTTTCCTTTTAACATCAATGCTTCTAAGCATCACACACAACCTATAAAGTATTTGTACATAACAAAACTCAAGTCATAAATTATCAAAATGTCAAGTGGCATATCATGGTTTATTAGGATAAGTCTCCTCTTTAGTGAATAGCAAAAAGAATCGTAGGAGAACAAAATATGAAAAATCTTAATTCATAATAAATTTTAATTTATAAATATCAAGTGAAAGAATCAAGATTCGTTTGGATGAATCTCTTCGAAAAGGAACATAGGAGAATAAAAAATCTCACATTGTCAAGATCATGATTCATAAAAAAAATCCTCTTAAATAATACGAGAACACATAATAAAAGATCTTGATTCATAAAATATTTCAAGTTATAATTCTGAGAAATCAAAATCACTTTCAAGAGATTCAAAATGACATAAATAGATTTATCAATTTCTTATTGAAAAATCGATAAGATAAGAGATAGAGAAATTTTTAAAATGCATTCCCTCTTTATTGTTTCAATTTATGTGATTTATTTCATACAAGCATGTCTTTGTCTTTTATGCCAAATCAAAACAAGCATCATCACGAAAAATCATTATAGTCAAAAGTGTAACACATAATTCCAAAACATATGATTTCAAATCATTATTACTTCAAATCCTCATGCATAGTAAAATTCATCAAGCATTGTACCAAAACTTTTAATATTTTCATTACATCATTATATCATTATATATCATTAAATCATCAAATATGATTTCATTAAACATAAAATATTTTCAATCAAAATCATTTTGTTGATTGTAGTAATACATTTTTCTTTTTAAGTGAATCTAACTTTTCATATTTAGTGCAACAAATGAACATGCAATAGTCATGCTCATTAATTAATTTTTTAAAAATATTTAAATCACTAGAAAAAGAATCATTATCCCTCTTTTATTTTTTTTACATTTTATATACTAATTAAAAAATAACTCATGAAAAATATCAAGTAATTTCATAGTAAATTAAAGGGGTTTTAGTTGAGTCACTTACCTCATTATCAAAAGCTACCAAAGCGTAGTTCACTTCCTCGTCTTCGGATGCACTCGTTTTAGCCTCCACTATCACCTTGAGTGCATTCTTCTTCTTTTATGCGAGCATCTTCTTCTTTAGTTGCAGACATTCGCTTTTGAAGTGCCCTGGTCGATTGCATTTATAGCAAGTTATTTTATCCTTTTTTAAGTTCATTTTTATTCTTTAATTATTGTTTCATGAACTTTTTAAATTTTATAGTGAGAAGTTCAAAGTCATCATCATCACTTGAGTTATCACTCAAGTGGTATTCTATTATTTGAAGTATCAAATCCTTCTTGTTCTTTAAAATGTAATTCTCATATTCATCATATTCAATATAAGTCATTTCATAGGTCATTAAAGATCTGATAAGTTCTTCAAGTAGAAATTTATTTAAGTCATTTGTCTCTTGTATTGTCGTCACTTTCGGATCCTAACCTTTTGGAAGGGATCTTAATATTTTGTTAATAAGTTTAAAATTAGAAAAATATTTACCAAGTGCTTTCAAACTATTAATGATATCTGTAAAATGGGTATACATGTTAACGATAGTTTCGCTTAACTTCATTCAAAACAATTCAAAATCATTCAATAAAAGATTAGTTTTTAAATCTTTAACTCTACTAGTGCATTCGTGTGTGATTTCAAGAGTGTGCCAAATGTCATAAGTCATTTCGCAAATAGAAACTCGATTGAATTCATTTTTATCCAAAGCAAAAAATAAAGCATTCACAGCTTTGACATTCAAAAAGAAAGTTTTCTTCTCCAAATCATTCCATTCGTTTATTGGAAGAGAAGACTTTTGAAAACTATTTTCAATGATATTTCATAAATTAAAATCTAAAGAAAGTAAGAAAACTCTCATTCGAGTTTTCCAATACGTGTAGTCTGTCTCATTGAACATAGGAGGACGAATGATATAGTGACCCTCTTGAAAACTAAAAAAAGGCATCTCTCTTAGGTGTTAATCCAAATAGAGAGAAACGTGGCTATAATACCAATTGTTAGGATTAAGTCGGCACTAAGAGGGGGGGTGAATTAGTGTTATCGTAAAACTTTACGTCGATTCAAAAATCTCGTTTGATAAAAACCGATATTGGAAATGAGTTTGACTTAGAGTAAACGTTCGTAAGTATAGTGAAAGTAGTAAGTAAAGCAGTTTACAATTAAAGTAAAAAGCTTAAAGTAAATGCAAACCGAGTTTTATAGTGGTTCGATCGTCGTGACCTACATCCACTCTCGATTCCTCTTCACTCGAGGCCACTAGCTTCCACTATCGGTCTTCCTTCAATGGGCGAAGACCAACTATCCTCTTACAACTCTTTCTCGTTTTCACGGGTTTAAGAGACAACCCTTACAAGCCTCACACCTCTCTTGAATGATCTCAAAATTTGAAAGGAAGGAGGAGGACACTTAGCAATTTTATAACCCATAATAACAACCTCTTTCTGCTCTAATTTGTGCTTCTCAATACAGGAATAGCTGGGGTATTTATAGACCCTAAATGGCTTCAAAATTGGAGCCAAAAAAGGTCTCATCCCGGGTTTCCCGGATCCTGGCGGTACCACCACCTATAGCACTGATACTGGGCAGTATCACCTACCAATCTGGTGGTACCACCACCTAGTCTGGTGGTACCACCGCCTAACACTAGGCAGTACCATCGCCCAGTCTAGCGGTACTATCACCTAACACAGTCTCGGAGACTGTGTCTTGGAGACTAAGCCTCTAGTGGCGCCACCGCCTGACCTAACTTTTGGGTCACTGAATGCGCCTTTCTCTTGGCCCAAAACAACCCTAATTCGGGCCCAATTGGCCCCTAATTGAGTTGGCATGGTTACACCCAAAACTAACTTAATTAGTCTATAAACTACTTTGATCTAGATAAATTATTACAAGCAAGAATACTAAGTTGTCCGGCATGTCATTGGTTTATCCGACGCTTCATCCGAACCTTCGATGCATCGTCCTCTCTTGCGGCGTATTGCCCAATCGATATGTTGACCTTCGCAACACCTGATATTCTTGGTGCAATGTCCGATCCTTCTAGCTCGATGCCCAAATTCATAGCACGAAGCCTTCTGCCGACACGTCGACCTTCCTACAGTCTAACGTTCAATCTTCTAACATGTTCCATTTCGGCCTAACTTCTGGTTCCACTACTTTAATCGATTTATCTTTCCTGATCGAAGCTAGTCCTGCATCACTTAAATGCACATTAGATCATAACTTTATCAATTAATTTTATCATCAAAATCTGATATTCAACATAAGGAGCTAGAAAAAAAGGTTGGAGATAACATTGACCTTTTGGTTGTTAGTAGAGTAGAGTCAAAGCTATTATTTGAAGATATCCAAGTTGCAAGTAGAAGTAAGGAACAACCATCACCTCGGGCTATTTATAGGACTCGAGGGTGACATTTTCATTATCCAACTACTTATTTAGCTTCTGAACATGCCCAAGGGTCATTTGGATCATCAAGAATATCTCATTGAATTCATCATAATCCACACATGGTAAGTAATGATTTTGCCATGTCACCCCATCACGATAGGGTATGATACACGATCAATTATTAGATCATGCTTGGATCTAGTTAGATTCTCTCACCCACCAAGAAAGGGAGCATGTGTAGCATGTGCTTGGCCTCATCAGTCCACTATGCGGTGTCGCACCCAACCTCATCAGACCATTGTACGTCGTCACACTCGACCTCGTCAGCCCACTGTGCACCATCGCACTTGACCTCATTAACACATTGAATGCTATTGTGCCTGGCCTTGTTGGCCCATTGTGCACCATTGCATCTGACCTTGTTGACCCATCAACGACTGCTATGATAACCATTGAACGATGCCTCGAGCAACTTAATTCCTGGGCCTTAAGAGACCCTATGGCCCTCCATGTTGATGATAGACATCAACCGAGCACTCCTAATTGACTTGATTCCACTATGCTCCTTAGGCTGTGAATTGAATAGGCATGTATTAAGGCAAAAACAACATGGTCGACATATCAATATCAATGCCACATACCGACATGTCCACTCCACTTTGACCAACACAACTAACTGCATGGCTGACAAGCCAACTCCACATGGTCGATATGTTAGTTCCACATGGAAGACACAGAGGCTCCACATGATCGATATGTCAACTCCATATAGTCGACTAGTGGGCTTCATGTGGCTAACACAACGAAGCAACTTGGTCGACTATTCATTGCCACCTTAGCATCTATCTTACAGACTCCCTCTAAGGAAAAACCAACCAGTCGTGCTCGATGAATGTCATGTGAAGGACAATTATGGAATCTCAGATTCAACATAGGATGATGACGGTTATGCCCAAACTTTAGGTCTACACAAATCGCACAATAAATGGGTGTAACAATTGTAAACACCCACTATAAAAGGGGGGTGTATAAGTATATTCTAGGATACAGAATAATTCAAGTACGATCTGTTGATTAGACTACTAGCTTAAGCTTCGGAGGAGTATTATCTGAATTACCCCGACACAATTTTATAGGGTTCCAACATTACTTAGAGAAATTTACCTTAACACCGGCTCGAGAAAAGAAATAGTTCTCCAAATCAACACATCAATCAAAATCTGTTTTATACTGAATATAAAACCGCACGTATCAAAAATGGAAGTTTTGGATACTTATGCTTTTTTATTTTTTTTAAGTCAAATAATTTAGCTGCTAAATATACCTTTCAGGTCCCGTTATAATATACCTTTCGTACTATTTATGTCACCCTATTGCTTACCTGCCTTGAGTCTCACCGACAGTCCGTAAAGTGGGCTCCTGGGTCCCACATTCATCCAACCACAGTGCAGGTAGATATGGGAGAAAAACTAAAACGAGTAGAAAAGTATTGCTCTTTGCGACCTATCTCCATGGTGATCTGGCCAAAACCTCCAACCATCGGATGCCACGTATCCAATAAGTTGCTTTTGTCATCCCACGACACAGACCCAAAACTAATACCTCACTCGTCGCACAGCGTGGCAGTACTCAGACGAAATGTACCAAATCACGGTGGTGATCAATCCAATGAAATTTGACGGCCAAGATCATTAGGGTTTCGTTAAAGGTCTTCCTTTGTGTGTGTGAAAAACACATTTCCTAACAGCAAAGGAAAGCCGAGGGCTCCCGAGTGTTCACACGCCTCCTGTCTACCCTCAGAATTACTCGCGTTAAGTTCTGAGATACAAACTGTGGCCCCCACCGGTCCCAGATGATTGCTTCACGGTGCGTCACACAATTAGTTCGGTAAGAATGCAGACCGCGAGACGAAGTATTGCTTTTCTGTCCACGTCGCCGCTCGTCGAAATTGGAATTACCAAATCTTCAGTAAATATATGTCCAATCCACCAGACATTTATCTCTCTCTCTCTCTCTCTCTCTCCCTCTCCCTCTCTCTCTCTCTCTCTCTCTCAATCGAGCTCGGCTCCTCCCTCCCTTGTATTTGCCGCTGGTAAGATTTCCTTGCTTAGGCCCTCTATATTGTTCTACCAAAACAAGGCGACCCGATCGCAGAGGAAGGGGAGCCTGCCCGCCTTCGATCCGATCCGAGGTAAGGATATCGATCCCGTCGTCTGGATCTGTTGTATCGTTGGGATAATCAATTGTTCCGCTGATCTGCTCGTAGATCGGGGCGGTGTTGTTGACCTTTAAGGCTCTGGTGATTCTCCTACTGTGATCCGATCGTTTCTTGATCTTGATCGTTCATTGTGTCGGCCTGGAATTTTGTGGTTTCGTTTTTGTTGAATGGAGATTTGTTGGGATCGAATTTTGGGTCGATCTCGAAGGGGAATGAGGGAGGTACGGTCTTCGTTCGGCAAATGGAAGAGGAAAATGAGAGAAATCGGATGGGACTTTATGGAGTAGCGGGGGTGGTGTCTATTTAATTGATATTCTTCTTAGACTGGATTGTGTGGCATAATTGGATCATGTGTTATTCCAATAAAGCATTTTTTTCTCTTTAACGATTTTTTGTGGTTTGATTCTTGTTGAAAGAAGACGAATATTCGATTGGTTGTGAAGAGTGTGGGAGGGATCGGTGAATGAAAGGTGCAAAGGAGAGAACTTGGATGTGATTTGCCAAGGAACAGTTGGCCCACTGTTGATTTGGTGGATATTCTTAAAAGTTTGGTCCAGTAAGGTGTCTTTTTGTGTCATCTTGATATTGTTTTTAGGATTTTGGATTGATTGTGAAGAGACTTAGGGGGATTTGGTCTTTCGATTGGCAAATGAAGTGTGGAAAGGAGAGAACCTGGATTTGATTTGCCAAGGAACAGCTGGCACACTGCCCATTTTGCGGATATTCTCCTTAGACTGGATCAAGTGGATTATAAAATCATGTGTTTGTTCCAATGAAGCTTTTTTTTCTTTCTCTCTTGTTGATTATTTTTAATTTGTATTTTCGTTCTTGTTGATGGGGTTGGGATCTTTGATTGATTGTGAAGAATCTTGAATTGGTAAATAAAAGAGGAAAATGGAGAGAACTTGGCTGTGATTTATCAGAGGAACAATTGGCACACTAACAATTGGCACACTATCAAATTTGTGCATCTCTTGATGATTTTCTTTTTAATTTTGTGGTTAGGTTCTTGTCATAGGAGAGTTGTGGGGATTAAATGTTCACTTGATTTTGAAGAGAATGAGGGAGGTAGTGTCTTCATTGGTAATGACTGTGTAAAGGACAGAAATAAGTTGTGATTTTCTCAAGGAACAGTGATCACACTGTTGATTAGTTGATATTCTCTTTAGACCGGATCGAGTGGCATAATAGGATCAAGTTCCAACAAAGCATTTTAATATCTTGCGATTTGGTTCTTGTTGAAAGAAGCATTGTGGGGACTGAGGCTGCATTTGGGAACACATTTGCATTTCTAATGTACAGTTGGAGAAAGGAGTTTGAGTGAATGTAAAATTATGGAATGCTTTAAGTGTTTGGTAAACAATAGATGAAAATTATATTTTAAATGTGGATTGACGTAAATGTTGTTTGGTAAAATTGTATTTCAAAAGTCTATTGATTTTTTATGACAAATATACCCTTTTAATATTTTTAATATTTATTCGAAAGTAAATATATATTTTTATTTAAATTAGTAAGTAAAGAAATAAAATGAATAAATGAATTTTATTCATTCATTTAAAAATAAATGAATAAAATTTTACCTTATAAAAAATATAAATAATATTGATTTTTCACTAAACTATTTTGGTAATCTTGTAATTTTAGATAGTCATAGGGTACATCCAGAATTTGAAAAATTACACTATTATCCTATAAATGCTAAAATGCTAATGCTATCCTAAGGTAGCATCAGCATTTGAGCATTTCCAATACAACATCCAAGCTAGATGTGATTTGAAAAAAATTAACAAACATCAATTTACATTTGAAATATGCATTGGGCCCTCAATGCACATTTCAAAGAAATGTGCGTTGTGTGGACTAAGTGTTTGATTGATTGTGAAGATAATGAGGGGGTATGGTCTTCAATCTGTAAATAAAATATTGTAAATGAGATGACTCGATTTGATTTGCCAGAGGTACACTGCATGCATTATCAATTAAGTGAATTTTCTCTTTAGACATGATGGTGGCATAAAGGAATCACAATAAAGCATTTTGTTTCTCTTATTGCTTTTTGTTATCTGTTCTAATGTTCATTCCTTAAGAATCTTTTGTACGTCGAGTAGATTTAGTATGTAGTTCTTGATGCTTGTTTGGTTAGCTGAGAAATTTTGAAGACCATGTGCATGAGCTGTAAATGCATGTAGTCCCAACACATTGATTGAACTGTGATCATGCAGGGGCACATTTTCTGCTTTCTGCTTGATATGTCCCAACACATTCTTGAACCATGGATGGATGATACTTATGTCGTAAACTGTATTATTTAAGATCTTTCTTTCTAAGAATTCCTCTCTTATAACGTGTTGACATGGATCTTCCCAACATCCATTTTTGTGGACATTGGTTTTTTTTTTTTTGTTACAGCTAGCTAATAATATCAATCCTAATGTTCTACAATACCATAGGAAGATAAATTTCTTGTTCTACTGAATGTTGTGATAAACCCCAGTTTATGATTTTGTATTCTTTTAGCTGTTGCCATCCGCATCAGGCATGTGGTGATGGTCATGCCCTGTATTTTTGTTGCTTCTCCATTGTTTCACTGACTTGGTCTCTGTAGAAGTTTAAGGGTTGGTCTCTATTGGAGAGGAGTGTCAGAATAGGAATACAATTTAATCCTCCAATTAGAACTAAAACAGGTAAAAATGTGAAATAATATATATATAAGTTAGAAATTAAAACTTGGAGGTGTGACAAATGTTGTCCTAACTCCTAAGTGTGTTTCGTCAGCCCTCGTGCTGGTGCTCGTCGGGGAATTGCCCAAGATACAATTGGGTTTGATCATCTTGTGTGCATGTTTGTGGAGAATTGTTCGGACGGTCCACGCACCAATAGCAGAAAATCAGGACAGTCGGAAGTAATCAGAAACTCAATATCAAACCTGGTTTTACCTTGGGTGAATCCCTGACGAGCACAGCACGAGGGTTGAGGGAATACGCATAGGATAACGTTTGTCATGCCTTCGAGTTCTAATTTCTAATTTCTGTTTATATTATTTCCTATTTTTACCTGTTTTAATTCTAATCGAAGGATTAAACTGTATTCCTGTTTTGACAATCCAAGTATGCCAAATCATACTTGGATGTCAATGATAAATTGACATCTTATATCTAAGATAACAGTTTTTTAGTTCTTTTACTTATTTTTGGATGTTTGTTCCTCTTTCTTTTCCTCTGTCTCTCTCACATGCTGATCTTATAGTAGATTATACACTGTTGTTTGGCAGTGCTGCTCATATTAAACTTTCACATCTTTTGACCATCATTAAGCCTTTAAGGTCTAAATTGTTTTGACATTTCCATGCAGTAAAAAGGCTGCTTTGTGCTTTTGTCTGAAAGCTTTTGAGTACAAAACCATGTTTTAGTCAGTTAAGCATGCAAATATATTGCAAAGATTTCACTAAATTTACCAAGAGAACTAGATCTTTACAAAAAATTATACTTTCCCATGTTAAGTAACTTCTGCTTTGTTAAAAGAATCTAGTCATTGCTATTTTAAATGGTAATATTATCTTGATTCATTTGTACTTCTTAGCATAAAAGACAGTTTTTATCACATTGGGCATGCTTGTTACAACTTTTGAGTATCTATTTGATTTTAGCAAACATATGGGTGCTGAGGGAAGCATGTAAGGCAGATCTTTCTTTTGAATCATGTTCTGCTTGCGGATATTCATTTATTATAGATTCTGAGACCTACATAAGATTTTTTGGCAGAATCATGGTTGTGGAGACCCTAGAGCATGATACTACTCAAGACAATGCCAAAGGAACTGAAGGGGACACTAAACAGGGACAGGGGCCTGAGGAACCAGTGAGTTTTGGTTTGGTAGATAATTCAAATGGTGCAAATGGAGATGTCAAAGAAGGGGATCACCTGACCGATGCAAATCTTCCAAAGGATGCTGTGGATGAGTGGCCTGCTGCAAAAAAAATTCACACTTTTTATTTTATCAGGTACAGGACCATTGAAGACCCTAAACTTAAGGTAAAAATTGACCATGCTGACAAGGAGATCACAAAGTGTACCCAAACCAGGCTTCAGATAACCGAAGCATTGAAGGCAAAACGGGTATGCCATAATAAATTATTTTTGCAGTTGGTGTTTGCTTTTTTTTCTCTTTGAGCTTCATGCATAGCTGTACTTAGAAATCATTTGCATATGGTATGCCAATCTTTATAGTCATGGACTAGCAATTTCTAATATATGATCGTGAGAGAAGTGAAATAAAAACCAGAGTTGAAGCATTTTGAAATCATACAAATCTCACCTGTGTTTAATGCTTTTGTTGTAGTCTGAAAGATCAAATGTGATTTCACAACTAAAGCCTCTGACTGCTGAGGACAAACATTACCGTATGATTATGGATGAAAAGAGAAAGTCGATGGAACCTCTTCAAGATGCTCTAGGAAAGCTTCGCAGTGCAAATATTGCTGTGAGGGAAAAAGGCGTGGGTTTGTGTTCTTCAGAGGAAGAGCTTAATGATCTTGTAAGATATAGCTGATCTGTTATTGGTTCGTTTTTCCTGTTTTGTGTATATGACTCTTGTTCTTATTTTCATGAGACAGATCTATAGCTTGCACTACCGTATGCAGCATGAGACTCTCACCTTGGTTGAAGAAAAACAGTTGATTAAAGAGATTAAACTACTTGAAGGAACAAGAGAAAAAGTTATTGCTAATGCTACTGAGAAGGCTAAGATTCAAGATTCTTATGGTCATAGAGATTCTATTCAAGACCAGGTCAAAGTAAGTGGCAACTATTCTATCATACTTTGTAGTCAATTAATAGAACTTCAAAGATGATGTTTAATCCCTGTTGGAATGTGTTTCCTTTTAAGAAACATATGGGATATTATCAATTTTGGGTTTCATGCTTGCAGCTAATAAATGATGACATTGGCGGAATAAGAAAGGAGAAACAGGCAGTTCGAATGAAAATCAAAGACCTTGAGGAAGAACTGAAGGCCATAGACGATGAAATCAGTTCCTTACAGGAAGAGTTGGATGTCATCAATAAGAAAAGGAATAAGGCCTATGAAACTCTTATTGAGTTGAGAAAATCTCGTGACGAAGTGGTATGGTTTCTACATCTAATTTTCAACTTTATATTACTCCTGCTTCAGTTCTAAAACTAATTGAAGTCTAGAATCATCTTGACACAATACCATGCCTATGGATTGTGGTGTAGATGACATATTTCCATCATGGCAGCCAACATGGGCATGGTGAGATCCCTCCTCTTTGGGATATTTAAGATACATTGGGGAGTTTTGTTCAATTTTGTCAAATGGATATGTATCACTCCCACAAGCATCGACATGTGGTGTAAAAATTTCAAACACTCTTTTGGTGAAGTAATATAACAAAGTAATTCTCATCAACGATAATTCTTTTAAGCTGATATAAGGTGCAAAAGCATTCCATACAAAAGAATTTTTTGAATTAAAAAAGATCAGATGAATAAGTTGTTCTTCACAATCATGCTTGGTGCATTGGTTTTAATCACTCCTTGTTCTTATTAATTTGGTGATCATATGCCTTGTTCAACCCTTTTATGTAGGATTAGTATGATTCTACATTCTCAATGGCATAACTAAGCCCATACTGTTGCAGCTGATATTATTTAATTATTAACATTTGACTACGAGCTAGTTGGCTTGCACTAACAATACTAGCTTATCTAGCTTTATTTGTTTATTCACATAGTTATTGATTTAGCAAGTTCGACTCTTATGAACTAAAGGTTTTAAATTAATGGCAAAACTAAATATATGATATCTGATCTTAGTAATAGCAAGACAAAATAAAAAAAAAATGTAGTGAAGATGGATGGATACGAAGTTCTTAAAAGTAAGAATTTTAGGTTTCTAAGGGATTAATGAAGATGTGATCTATAGAGCAAACTAGGTAGCTATGTGGAGAGGGAGTTTGGAGGTTTTGTGCGATCATTCGGTTCCGTTTAAATTACTGTATATAAGATAGTTGTTGGGCCAGTTTTGCTTTATGAATTTGATCTTTGGATGATAAATTAATAATTTGTATAAGAAGTTAGTATAGTTAATATTACATTATTGGATACATGAAGTAACTATGAAAGATATAAAAAAATATTTTTGTTCCTGAATGATTATGTGTAGCTGACCCCAAATAGTTGGGACCATGGATAAAGGTTTTGGTGCAAGCCCTACACCAGGTCCTGGTTGGACTGGTACAGATCCGATGCATACCAGCACGCCAAACTGTACATTGGCATAAACCAAAGAGAAATAGGGATAGAAGAGGAGAGGAGGACGAGAATGAGAAGGAGAGTAGGATGGAGAGGCGGTAGTGGAGGAGAAGCATCAAAGATGGCAAGGTAGGTGGTGGCATGAGGCGGAGAGATTCAAGAAAAAGAGAGTGCATGGAGAATCAGGAGATATATATATATATATATATATGTAGGAAAAGTAAAAATATATAAAAGCAGTTGTCCCTATCAAAAAAATAAGTAGTAAATCAAATTTGAATTGGACCAAGCATAATCGCTAGGTTTCGGTTGTAGTTCTTAATCACCCCGGTTAATACAAGGCAGTTTGAACTGGTCCAACCAGTTTTTTAACATAATAGACGATAAAGTGAGGTAGAATCATCTAGGATGCTATGAAGAAGTTTAAAAGAGATCTCTAGATGTTTGAATATGACTAGAGAGGGTGAGTCGATTAAGATTGTTGATTTTAGGAGAGGGTGAGTGAGACGTAAGAAGATTTTGTTAGAGTCAATGAAAAGAGATTGAATGCTTTTAAATAAATATAGAGATATTGTCGTACATAGATCTCTATGATGAAAAAGATAATCCAAGTAGTGGGGCATTGTAACTTTTTGTTGTTATTGTTGGTGGTGCTCTTTTATGAGATTGGCGCTAGTCACTTGTTCTTTGCCGTGGTATTCAACATATTGGCATGACACATGTTTCTAAATTTCTGAGCTGCGATGCAAACGAGGTTGATGACTTGTTTCATGCTAGGTTGTAAAAAGTGGCTGATGGTATATTATGTTTGCATTTTTTATTGTCAGCCTAATCCTGTTTGGTGTCTATATCTCTTTGATATTTCAGAATGCTTGTTATTTCCAAAATCGTTCCTTGTTAAATCGTGCAAAGGATCTTGCTGCAAAGAAGGATATAACATCACTGGAAGACCTAATGCGTAGTGAGGTTTGTGTCAAATGTCATTTTATTTGTCATCTGAACTGTTCAGATGTCATCGTACTTCCTTTCCAATCTTAGGTTGAGCAATTTATGTCCGAGTGGAGTAGTAATAAAGCCTTCAGAGAAGATTATGAGAAGAGAATATTGTCATCACTTGACAGTAGGCAACTGAGTAGGGATGGTCGGATGAGGAACCCTGATGAGAAGCCCATTATCTCTGAGGCACCGGCGACCAGAGATGTTGAGACCTTGCCAGCAAAAGTGAACGCCAAACAAGCATCGAGTGCTAAAGAAGCGAAGGAAGATAAACATGTACCTCCACAGCAGGATGTTATTTCTAACAAAAAGGTACAAGACACCAACATTAAGAAATCACCTGAGGTAGAATCCAGAGGAAAGGTGGGAGATCCTGTGGGCACTGGGGATAGTTACACCCCTGAGAAATCTCAGAAGGAGCCTCCAAAACCGACCGAGAATGATGTTGCAAAACTCAAGGAGATCAAGAGAGAAGAGGAGATTGCAAAAGCTAAGTTGGCCTTGGAGAGGAAAAAGAAGCAAGCTGAAAAAGCAGCAGCAAAGGCAGTCCTAAGGGCCCAAAAGGAAGCTGAAAAGAAACTGAAGGTAAGTATCAGTCATCCATGTTTCTTTTTTCTTCTTTATACTTCCTTCTATCTCTGGAACCACTGAGTGACATTTTCCGAATTCACATAGGAAAAAGAGAAGAGAGCCAAGAAGAAGGCTGGGACATCGGCACCGGCTGCAAGCACGGAGGAGGCTGATGCAGAAGCCAAGGTTTCAGAGCCAGAAGAAGCTACTGTGAATGCTGCTGATGCACCAGTTGCGGAGAAAACCAAGGAACAGAAAGAAACTGTCAGGTACAGAAACCGACCAAGGGGTAGAGATCAGGTTCCAAAGGTCATTCTGAGGAGGAAAAAACAGCAATCATATTGGATATGGGCTGCACCTGCAGCAGCGGTGGCTGCCTTGCTGCTGGTGTCCCTGGGTTACTACTTCATTGTCGCCAGGAAGCAAGCATGAATCATTTGGTGAGGATGTGGACCAGTTTTGCAGTTGGGAGAACCAGGATGAAGAAACAACCCTTTTAGTGAGAACTTTTATGTTGTAAGCTCATGTGACATATCTTCATTCATCTACATGCATCCCAATCCACTGTGCTTTTATTTTCTTCATCTCACCGGAACTGGCATTTTCCTTGTTTGCTAAAAACTCATGTTTGTTTTGAATAAAATAAAGTTGCATGATGCTGTCACCTCGTTTTCACTCAATTTCCTCCTGCTGATCAAAAATGATCATTTCCACCATTTTCAATAAATTTTGCTAAAACTCATGTTTCTTTTCCTGGCAGGTCTAGACTGACCTGACCGACCTTAACACAAAGTGGGAAGTAATGAGTTCCGAATCGATCCATCTTTCTAACTTTCCTACTATTACTTTCTCAAGATACTACATTTCTGCGAAAATATGTATTTGCTACTAAAAGATAGTATATCGTGCTTTGATAATTAATTTAATTATATTTAGAATATGAAAATGTACTTCTTTTTATCTTTCTAACTTTGTCTTTATCATCTCACAAAAACAAAGTTATCAATGTGGTGATGTATTAGATCTAATATATATATACATATATACATATATACATATATATATACATATATACATATATATATATACATATATACATATGTATATATATATAAATATATACATATATATATACATATATACATATATATATATATACATATATATATATATATACATATATATATATTCTGACTTGTATTTAAATGCCTTATTAGTTAGATGATTCATGTGGTTAGCACAACATATGACGACACAGTTCGAGTGACTCCTCGTCTCGTCTGAATAATTAATGTTCGATAATCAACGACGTTAATTACAACACATGACAATTTTGAGTGATTCGATAATCTTGTGTGATTGCTGCTGCGAGTATATCAACTCCAATAATTTGAGTTCTACTAAGAAGTTTGGTTCTCTATAAATTTGATTATCCAATAATTTTGTTAATTTTAGATTCTAACTTGAACTTATTTTGCATGATATATATATCCTATGGAGCCCAATCGTCTGCCCACACCAACAGGTTCAGTCACACATATCATACAATTAAAATAATCATTATTATTTAACACCTTTGAGTAATTAATAAGAAGGTTGCCTTTATAATAAATTAGTCATCATTATGACTTTTTACATAATATGAAAATAATATTAACCTAAAAATATTCCAAACATTTTAAAGAAAAGGTTTTCTTTCCCTTTACAAATTCTTGAGAAGACAGCACAGCGCGTTGATAGTTTTCTCCTTCTCTCCCGACTAGTCTTTAGGGTTTTCATTGCCCTCTTTGGGCGACCTCTCCGATGGAGGAGAGCCTTCGTCGAGACGCCGATGAACCACTGGTGATCGGAGGGGGAGGAGGGCGGGCGTCGGCGGGAGAGGAACAAGTGGCCGAGGAAGCGGAGCTGCAAGGACGCTGCCTCGACCTCACGAGCTTTCAGCTCCACGACTTGAGCGAGGTCGACATCCCGGACGACCTCGTCGAGCTGGATCTCACCACCAACAGGCTCTCCCGATTGGACCCCCGGGTCGGCCTCCTCTCGCAGCTGCGGAAGCTCTCGCTGCGGCAGAACCTTTTCGACGATGATGGCGTCGAGCCCATCTCCCGGTGGAATGTCATCGCCGGCTTGCATGTAATGCTTCCCCTTTTCTGATCATCCATTTCACTTCGCAACAGCCTTTTAAATAAGAAACGACCTTAGAATTTCTTTGTTTAATTTTTGGAATACGTTGCTATCTACATTTTGATTCTTGCACAAATGTTATGTGTTGATCTCACACTAACATCGGCTTGTAGAGCCATATCATAGAATTTACATTGTAGCTCTGCGTTCTGGCATCAGTTTGGTGCGTTGACCTGTATTAAACCAGGATTGCAATAAACGTAGGTTGTCTGGTGTACCCATTCTCAACATCCTCCGCCAGAAATGACTAATTTGTGGTGAATAAAGGTGCAAACTTAGGATGACTTTGTGACATAATCTAGCTTACTTTGCATTTGTCACAATTGAATTGGACAAGAGACTTATATCACGAGTAAGGATGAGATTTGGTACGATGGTAAGGTCGCCCCTTTGAAACTTGGGTTACAAAGGTTGGAGTTGTGGAAACAATTTCTCTACTCCATTGGGACAAGATTGTGCATATTGACCTTTCCTAGATCCTGCATAAATGAAACCCTGATGCTCTGGGATCACCCCTTATATTGCTAGCGTGGTAAGACTGCTCATAGTTAATCAATGGTTGCTTTTGTTTGGAGAGAGGGGATGTTCAACTGTTATAAGAAAGAAAAACCTGAACACCTTGTGAAATTGACAACTGGGAATTCTTTCTTTTTTCCTGCTTTTGTATATTTTTCTTTTTCTGCTCTTGTTTGGAGAGAGAAGTTAAAGAAATTAGAGGAAGCTAAGCATATAAGCAATAACCAAAAGTATGTGGTCTCGTATATTGCACAATTTTTGGTTAGAGCATGTTGGTGAGTTAGTACTTTCTTTGAGTACCACACGTTAATATCTCAAGTAACAGATGGGACTCTTATTGTATGATATGCAATTGACTTTTGCTAAATGGATGCAAACGGACAGCTGCTTCATGCCGTGGAGTAGTGTCTTTGCTTGTATTCCTGCTAGCTTGTTTCTTCTGTTTAAAAGTCAATATATATACAATTGTGAGTTACAATTGCAAGTAAGGAAGAAGGTTATGTTTGTTTTGCTTTTCTTGGTTTGGAAAAGAGTAGACATATGCTCTCTGTAGTCAATTCCATAAAAGAGACTTTTTTCCATACACCTTATATTGGCTTTGGTATATCTAATATATTCATAGAACATCATCACTTTTCATCCTTCAAAATATAGCCTTCATATTTTACGATCGTTCAGTAGGTTGTCTAATTAAAAAATTAATACTTTTGTTCTGAAACCATTTGCTTGTGAATGTTCCCAATTTTGAGTTCTTTATTAGATGATATAGTCTTATAGATAATGTTTTGTTGAGCTGTGTCATATTTTCTTCAAATTGAAGTCGAAAGCCCTTCATTCAGATGTAGAGAATAAAGTGTTGCACTCTCTTCAAGCGAATAAACTGAAGATGTATTCTCAATCTGATAGACTTGGTGTTCCAACAAAAGTAACACCTGTTCACTTTTCAATTTTGAGTATTCTCTCTCTCTCCTCTCTAATTAGACTACATTGAAAAGGCATGACGGAACAACTGAAGTGTAATACATCCCTGATCACTATTCATGTTGAATTCTTGTAGCTCGTTTTACTAAGATGAACTGAAATATTTTTTTTTCTTTTCGTTGTTTTTGAGAAGGGAATAGTGAATGTTTTGGGTTTTATGCAAATAAATTTAAATCATCTTTATTTTATCGGATGATATCTTTACTGTGCAGGAGCTAGTGCTTCGGGATAACAAGCTCAGGAAAATACCTGATGTTAGCATTTTCAAGAACCTTCTTGTCTTTGATGTCTCATTTAATGAGATATCTTCCTTAAATGGCTTGTCCAATGTAGCAAACACGCTCAAAGAGCTTTATGTTTCAAAGAATGAAGTCAACAAGATGGAGGAACTTGAACACTTGCATTCATTGCAGATCCTTGAACTTGGTTCAAATAGATTAAGGGTGAGTATTATATCTCAGTAGCTTCTACAACAAGGTTTCAAAAGATTGGAAAAACCAGTCTTGAAAACTGAACTTTTAAACTGGTTAAACTTAAAAATAGAAAAAATTCATAGTGATCTTTGATATTTCTACATTAATCTGATGATGTAATTCAAGTTTTGACTATGCTTACGTTTGTTTTGAAGGTAATGGAGAACTTGGAAACATTGACAAATTTACAGGAGCTGTGGCTTGGACGAAATCGTATTCGGATGGTCAACTTGTGTGGGTTGAAATGCATCAGAAAAATAAGTTTGCAGAGCAACCGGTTGACATCCATGATGGGTTTTCAGGTAAAAAAGCATTGGTTTGTGTTACTGTTATATTTATTTTGTAGAGAAAGTGATTCTTCTTAAAAAATTTCCAGGAATGCATCGCACTAGAGGAATTGTATCTGAGTCATAATGGTATTCAGAAAATGGAAGGACTATCCACCTTACAGAACCTTCGTGTATTGGACATCTCATCCAATAAACTTACTGCTATTAGTGATATTGAAAAGTTGACAAGGCATGGAGGACTTTTTTTTTTATCATTTATAGTTCAGTGGTCTTCTGTTTGCTTCATGCATTCCTTAATATGCCTTGCAGATTAGAAGACCTATGGCTTAACGACAACCAAATACCTTCTCTGAAGGGAATAGATCTAGCTGTATCGGGTTCAAGGGAAAAGCTTACAACCATTTATCTTGAGCGTAATCCATGTGTATGTTCTCTGCAGTTTCAGTTGTTTAGTTCTTCCTTCATTGACATCATTTAATTTTGTGTTTCATACTATTTTGCAAAAAGCTTATTTCCTCATGTTATAAATATGAGCTTCCTTTCTCAACTATGCTGTCTATTCCAGGTTATAGGTGTTTAAAATAGCTGGTTTCATGTTCATGTTAATTCTTCTTCCTTGCTTGACATAGCCCACAGACATCAAATGCTTAATGGTTTAAGATATAATGGAATTTAGTCCTGGCCTGTTATGATGTCAGGCTTGGTTCAAGTCTAAAACATGTTCACAGTGGTCTAAACTAAATTTATTGAGAAAGGAGGATAAATGTGTCTAGAATCAATCCAGAAGAATGATAACTGCAACAATGCTATATGAATGGCAGACTATGGTTCATCAAACTCAGTTTTATAATAATAATGCTCAATATACTGCCTTGTGAATGGCAGACTATGTTGCAAAAGAAGCCTTGTCAAGCATGTTACTTTTGTTATATTAGCCATATTACAAGAGTTTTAATGACCTCCAGGTGCTTATCATGGTTCCGTGGAACTTTGTTTCCTTTTTGTTTTTGCATCTTTTCTTTGCTACATTATGTTTGTAGGCATGTCTTATTTGTGCATGTGAAGCCTCTTATGATGTGGACTTTGGATTATTTTTGGCTTTTTAAAATCATTTAGTGTAGTAACAAGTAACAACGAATCCCGGTCCTTGCCATTTAGGGGAATGGATCACACCCCTGAATACTGTCAGGCGTGGCAATGCCATGATGCAGCAGGTTTTTAATGTAGTAAAATTCTCGTCCTAGTTTGTAGAGTCAATTTCATGAACAAAATATGATCCTGGTCCTTGACATTTAGGGGAATGGATCACATCTGTGAATACTGTCATGTCACGGGTGGTGATGCCATGATGAAGCAGGTTTTTGATGTAGTAAAATTCTCATCTTAGTCTGCAGAGTCAATTTCATGAATAAAATAGGGTCGATATTGATGTCAAAGTTTAGATGATTAAGATATTTTAACTTGTGCAATTGTAAAAAAGGACTAGTGGAACTGATAGATGAATCTTGAAGCAGCTACTCATTTGTTTCTCTTTGGGGAAAATTATTTTGCAGGCTACCTCATCAGAATATTCTACCACACTGAGGCAGATATTTCCAAATCTTCAGCAGCTTGATTCAGATATTTTTATGTGAGGGATTGGATCGTCTTGCATGTTGCTGAATATGAATCAATTTATCGTGTGCTGGTACAATTTACTTAATGTTCCTAAATTATTCCTGTATCTTTGCATTCCTTTGATCATCAATTGCAGACTTCCATCTTCCCTTCTGTAGTGTTACCGTACATTCACACAGGTGGAATTCGAGTCCATACATTCCTTATGGTACATTTCTGGCATGCAAGTTTGTGATCTGCTTCTCAAAATGTTTCTGCTGTTTAATATAATTATTGGGCTGAGTTATTCTATGAAGTCTCTCATTCTCATTCTTTTAGTCATGGTTTGCAATAGCCAGAAAAAAATAGTGTGTGTGTATATATATATACACCACTATGTGGTCCGGGCCCCTATATCTGTCATCGTTGGATCAGGTTTGAGCCGCTTATCGGATTCGTAAATCCAAAATGCGAATCCATACGCAACATTTTGGATCCGATTGAGCTGATCTTTGTATCGATGCATATGTCAACCCGGACTCATACTAAAAATTTTGGACTGGGTATTTGATCGATTTCGGGTTATTGGATCCGTTGTCATCCAATAGCAAATAAAGTTGATTATATAATTATAAATAAATATTAATAATTTATTCAGAAAAGTTCCCACTAAATGGATTTTATTGGATGACAACCCCCCCCCCCCCCCCCCCGCCGCTCCTCTTTTGAGATTTTTTTTTTAAATAAATAGATAAATATATTCTTGATCTTTGACCTCTCTCCCTTTTGTCATTCCTCCGCTACTCCGTCGTCATCCATCGTCCTTTTCACCCTTTCTTTTTTGTGCTCTTTCAAGAAACAGGAGAAAGAGAAAAAATAGCAGAGAAGAGGAGGGAAACCCCAATACACATTGACATGAATAAAAAATTATTGGAATAGGAGTATAGATTTACAAAAGTAGAGTGGCTTTAGATAGATCATATGATAGAAAAGAATTAGTTACCAATATACATTGTTAGAAAAGGGTTTAATATATATTTGGTTTGCATTGCTAAGATCATTACTACGTATGCAATGGCTTGTCCAACACCATTCCACTTGTCCGATTCTATCCCCATCAATCTCCTCAAAAACCCATTCCACTTCCCCAAGAGAAGCTCACGAGGTCGGCGGCTTCTTCTTTTCATCTTGGAAGGAGAAAAATGTTGGAATGGGACTCCACAAGTGGGACCATAGCATACACGAATGGTCCCTCCTTCGATTCCCCTCTTTATCTCTTCACGGATCCCTTGTGTTGCCACCTCTCTCTCTCTCTCTCTCCCCTTTTGTATGCATGACGCTCACCAAGAAGGTCACTGCTCGCGTGGCCACTCATTTGTCAGAAAATCATTGCAATCAAAGTTTCTAGCTTTTGTGTAACACTGATACCAGTGATCCTTTCAGCTTTTACTTTTCCTGACTCTTAATTTGTTTATGGTGTCCATGAGGCCTCGGCAACGTAAAAAGGTTGCCACGTTTGGTGTCTCAGAGAGAGGTCTTCGATCTCTCTTTGAGCCTCACATATCTGAGCAAAAACCATAGACTTAATCTGTCTATCTATCTATTTATCTATCTATCTATCTATCTATCTATCTATCTATCGATAGTAATTGTAATCTAATAAGAATCAATCCACATTACTTCAAGTCACTGTCCATATTCTCACAATGACTACCTTACGTTCCTATTCACGAGATAGATAGATAGATAGATAGATAGATAGATAGATATATATATATATAGATGTCCACGGTTTGCTTGTAGCTCGTGATGGATCACAAGCTCCAATCACCGGTCAAAAATTCGATGCCATTTAAGAGTAAAGATTCAAAGAATGATGATAGCTGTTATCTCACTGTAACCTTTCTCCGCCTTAAAGAAGAACACTCGCCAACTGCAACTTGCGTTCTTTCCCTCTCTCCTTTTCCTTTTCAATGACAAGTTATCTCCATCACCAAATCTAAGTATATCCCGGTGTGATGTTTACAGTTCCTCTATAAATTGGTAGCTCTCTTCGACGTCTGAGCACATCGATCGATCAAACAGCAGCTTAAGAGACCATGCAACGACACCACCACCTCGTCATGGCTTCTTCCAAGGTTATTAAATCTCATGTGGCAGAACTTAATAGCTGTTGTTCTTTCATGCATGCTTATGGTTTGGTGTTGGAACACAAGGATCAAGAGCTACGGAGGTCATACTCCGACATGGTGGTGGAGAGCGAGAAGAAGCTGATGATGGATGCGGAGACGAGGAGCAATGAAGTGGAGAGCGTAAAGTGCGAGTGCTGCGGGATGTCGCAGGACTGCACCCGCATCTACATCGAGCGAATCAAGGCGTTCTTCTGCGGCCACTGGGTGTGCGGCCTTTGCTCCGAGGCGGTGAAGGAGGAGATGCGCCTGCGTCCTGCTGTGGCAATGGAAGAAGCTCTGCGGGCTCACATGGCCCTCTGCAAGGGATTCAACCGCAGCAGGCTCAACCCGCAGCTGTCGTTGGCCAGTGCGATGCGGGACATCGCGAGGAAGAGCCTGCAGCACCGGACCTCCGATGAGTTCTTTGCGTCGGAGGCGAGGAGAACCACGAGCTGCAAATTCCGGCGGGCCTCCTTTCAGTGAGATCTGCTGCTGCTGCTGCTGCAGCTTCAGCTTCAGGTCGTCTTGTGTTTGATCTAATGACCTTGGCAACTCATGGAAGTGAAGTCTTTAGATCAGCGTATCAGGGGGGTTATATGTGGTAGTAGCAGTAGTAGCAGTAGTTAGACGACATCCTTGACCGTTTGCATCAGCCATCATGAATCAGAAGAATCTGTCCTCAGGTCTTTAAACACTGGAATTCCACTATGTAATGAGTCAATGCTCGAGTCAAACTAAACTTATACAAGCTTGAGGTGATCGAGAAGATCCGTCACCTGAGTAGATATATCAAACAGATGTGAAGAGAGCTTTTCTAATGGTTGGAACCATATGCTTGCTTCACCTCATCATTAGGGTTGGAAGTTGTTTTTCTTCGTCCTCCTTGTTTCCATTACTCTTCTTCTTCTTCTTCTTCTTCTTCTTCTTCTTCTTCTTCTTTCTTCTTAGAGTTTAGGGTTTGAAGTTTTTCTTTTTCTTCTGCCTTGTTGTTTCCATTAGTCTTACCACCTCTCTACACAATGACTCAAATTACTTGATGTTCTAACAAAGAAATATCATAATCCAATTCATCTTTCGCCATCTTGGTAATTTCTCACTATTTCAATAGTAATAATATTAGTGATTTAGAGAAGAACAAAAAGAAAACGTTTAATGCTTTCAATGTACTCAACATGTCAAATTAATTTGACCCAATGTTAGCCCCCCTAATGATGATGATTATAGAATCGATTGTTTCGATTCAATGGAAAATGAAAGGACTCGTTCCGGAGACACATCAGTTTCAATTATGAACCAATATCGCTATTTTTTTTTATCATTAATATTTATTATTTAATATTTTTAGTAAATTAGGAATACCAATTCTAATTTGAAACCGTTGATTGATTATGATTATGGATTAACCATGGACTACCAAAAGTAGGTTAAATGACATTAAGCAAATAATAAAATATTTTCCCTTTTTATGGCATTAACACGTTCGATTACAAAATGGAAGAAAACATGATGGAGTTATTATTATCCTTTGGCTGTGATGATCCCTTTTACTCTTTTTTTTTTCTTCTGATAATTATCTATCTGACAAAAGAAAGAAGAATGAATGCACAAGATTTATACAGATTACAATATCCAATAAAAAGGTTTATATTCCAAATGAATGAATCAGATAGATAGTCTCTGAATGCTAAAAATTATGAGTAAACGAAAAAGAAACAAAAAAAATAAAAAGGGGATGAGTCTTAAAGAGTACTAGTAGATTATTGTGTGTGATCATCATGTAACAGAAATAAATTTTATTTAACACGCACATTAATTTTGTAATCTTTTTATTTAATATTCTTTTAGCTAATTTAAAAACCTATTTATTTCCTACTTTTATATTAATATCTTAAAAAAAGACCAATATGCAAGAAATCTATCCACATTAATTCAGATTTTTAAGTCGGTTCCCTCATTCCCACCCCAAATGTGTGGGCTCATTGGATTAGGCCCAATAGGCCCATGGATGTGATGGATATCACGATTAATTTATAATTATGTTTTGATTTAGAGTATGACTATGATATTTTGAGACGAAGAAGTCAATGTTTATTCTGGTCATCGATTAATATTTATATTATATTCTCCTTTCATATATGTCATCGTCACTTGTATTATAACGTGTTACGTTCCATATTGTTGGGAAGATGATGGATGATACACGAACGAGAGGATATATTTGTTTTAATTACAAACGACATGCATATGAAAATATCAACGAGTGATTCCCCTCAACCAATAACGAATCGTCATTTGATGCTGAGAGCGTGATATAAGTTTTTTTTTTTTTTGACTATTTGGAGAATAAAGAATAATGATGTTAAATAATAATTTTAATTAGATAAATCTTTTTTTAAAAAAAATTCTCACATAACATTTTTTTAGTTTATTTTCATACAATAATTTTATTTTCTAAAAGATAAGATTATCCTTGATCTCTTCCTCGTCGATCGCCACCTTCATCCTTTGTTCGTCATTGTTATCATGCCCTCATCTGTCTTTGAGGCCAAACATTAACACTCACCCTCCTCTCCCAATTTCATCATGAATATTAACCCTCAATCCAGGATTTTCACATATTACTAGATAGCATTATGTCATTGATCATCCTCTTAAGAGACTATGCGAGTGTGACGGACTAGATAAGCGTAGAGACAAATTAAGTGTTTAATGGTAATGACAAATAAGAGGTTAAGGCGATAGACGACAATATTTGATAAGATAAGATAGAGATCAAGAATTTTCTTTTTTAGAAAATAATAAGCATCCTACAATAATAAACCAAAAAGGAGATAGAATTAATTAATTAATTAATTAATTAATTAATTATATATATATATATATAGAGAGAGAGAGAGAGAGAGAGAGAAAAGGAGAAATAGAATTGAAGTGGTATGTAAATGTCTGGTAGGTCTCCTCCGCTAATGGTGGGGACAAACTATGAGTTGTACAGCGCGCCTTATGAGGTACTTGGTTAATAATTCCCAAATGTGCTGAGATGAGTAAAGAAGAAGGAAAGGAAAGGAAAGGAAAGGATGGGCCAATCAACTTTCGATAAAGACGAAGTCGACTTTATGGCGATGGCGTAAAGAGGACACATGAAGCAGCGTTTGGATAAGACGATGCCCACCCTTCCGTCTTCTTCTTCTTCTTCTTCTTCTTCTTCTTCTTCTTCTACTTTGTACAAGGAGACAAAAGTCACAAGTAAAGTGTGCCCTGCCCTACCTCTATCTACACGCTCACGTTCCGCGTGTACGTGTTGAACGGTCCATGGGCGTGTCCCCGTCGATGAGCTCCTCCGCCCACCAAGTGTTTGATAATTTGCTAGTTGTAGAATATCCTGCTTGCTATCCGACGCTAAATTGTCGGCACATCTCTATGCTATATATATATATTATGCATACATTGGAATCTCCACATGTGTGCATGTGTGTGTTTGTTGAACGGTCCATGAGCGTATATGCTAGTAGAGAACCTCGTTGCTGCACGCCAACTGTTTGACGATTTGCCAATTTTTTTTTTTAGAATATGCTGCTATCTGACGCAAAATTGCCGGCACATCTCTACCCTATATGTATACACTTGGATTGGAAGGGAAAGCTCCACATGTTGTATGCGTTCGACGGCTAATGAGCGTATCCTAGTAGAAGATCTCCTCCCACCTACTCTGCACACCCCAAGTGTTTGATTGATGATAATATGCCAATTGCGGGCATATCTCTACCCTAGTCGTAGACAGTAACAGTGGAAGCTCCATTACGTGGACTTGTTCTTCTTCGTCAATGATGTTATTTTTCTATGTTCACGAGGAAACAAAAAGCATCAGATGGAAGGATGAACAATTTTTGTTGTGACCCCCCCCCCCCCCCACAGATGGAAGCCATCCACTGCGTTCGACGACTCCGACACTAAAAGGATAATAAGTCGCATCAGATGTCATTTTTGTTTTGATTAGTAAGCCGATCGACTGTGTATCAGATATCATTCTTTCGATCAGATCAGATCAGATCAGATCAGATCAGATGAGATGTTTGTTGATACTAAATGGACGTTATTAGATAGATGTCAGTCATTCTTTCCATCAGACGTTATTTCTCTATTAGAAATATATCATCTCCTATCAATGACCCACGTACCGAGTCATTCTTCACCTCACAAACTGCACTTCTTGTCCAATGCCACGTGTTATTTCTTACCAAGCATCGATATCCTTTTGGTCGGACTCGCTATCCCAATAGGAGGAGACATTCCCACTATCACACATACGGATGATATCCTCCTCCTAACCGCCATGAAGCTACGTGAAGTCCTTTTGCCGACCATGCGTTGTAACATCCACCTTATATACCATATACACATCCACTCATTTTGAACTCTACCCACCACCTTTTCTACCAGAAGCCTACTCTTTCACAGCCACCTTTTTCCTATTCACAGTCTTTTGATTTTGATCATCCTTTACAAAATAATAAAAAAAATATTTTTTTTTTATAATCCTAATATTATTAATTTCACTATTTTTTTTCTTCCTCACAACCCTTTATTTCATCCCACTCCATGTCATCGTTACTATTGATATCGCTCACATTGTTTGTTATCATTACATATGCCACTCGATATTATCGTTCGAGGAAAAAAAAAAAAGGGAACATTTATGTTTATTTACAAAAGAATAATTTAAAATATTAAATATTTTTTGAATTAGGTTGTATAAAGTAAAGAGTTTATTTTCGTCTTTCGCTCGGTGGATAGTGCTACCTCTATGAAGGGGCAAGGCCAATAAAAATCTTATGCGATGGTTACAGATAATATGTTTAGTAGGACAGAGGGTTGACAATAGTTCTTGCACTCCCTCCTCTTGTGGATGATGGACGAGGAATAGATGATGGGTGATGGCGATAGATGGATGATGGGTGACAAGAATGACAATAACTGATGGATAGCGGACAACAAGGGACAACAATAGAGATGGGCAACGATGAAGAATGATAGTTTCAATATTTTCTAGATCAGGAGTATAGTTTGAAAAAATCAAGATAAAGATAATTATTTAAAAAATACTTAAGAATATTTTTTAGAAAAAAATCCAATTCCTCACCCTGTTAACGTAGTTGTTAAAGAAAACAAGGAAAAGTAGAACTAAGTTCAATTTGATATGAAAAATCTCTTTCAAAAGGAACTGCATGCTGCATTTCTTTTTAGTTTCTATGAGTTTCTATGTATTTCCCTATATTTTTTAATCAAATTACAAAACTTCACATTTTGGACTCTTTCTTTTCAGTTGATGTCCATTTTTGTTTACATCACTGCTCATATTTTTCTTGTATTCCCAAAATACTCATTGATAGTAGGATATTCGAAGGAGTGCTTCGCTCGATGATGAATTAATCTACTTATAATATTTTTAAATAAAGTTATATTAAAAACATTATATGCATGTTACCCTGTTGTAGGGTTTTCAAACAAGTATTCTCATTGACTCTAGTATTTTATCATATAAAATATAAATATAAAAATGAAGAACAACAACTCAAAATACAACCAACATAAACAAAGTCAACATCAATCAGGTTTCAAACATGTATTATTATTGGCTTGGAAACGAGATCATTCAAAAAAATGGACTTGTATGTTAATTAATTATAGTGTTATTGATGTATCCATAGAAATACTATAAGATAATACCAAAATATTATAATTGGATTGATTAAGCTTATGGACAAACTTAATTAATGAGGATGCGACGTGACATCAATTTTCCAGAGAGAGAGAGAGAGAGAGACATATGTTGCGGAAAAACCCAAATGAGAGGAGGCTTCTCTCATGAATTCGCTTTATTATTATTATTTTTGATATGGTTGAAAAAATAAAATGGATGGATAGTTTTTTTTTTTTTCTTTCTTTCTTTTCTAGGAACGGATAATGATAACCCCAATATCAACTATTTCAATTTCATTTCGTAGCTATGAAAATATTCATTTTACAGCAATAAAAATACAGAAATTATAACTTAGTATTTGCGACAAAGATTTATCTATATCGAAAGTTAGTTAAAGCATTCTTCCTTAATGCCTACTCATACAGATTAAATAAAAATTGTAATCGTAAAGTTTCGATGAATCTTTAAGACCGACAGAATAATTGGACTCTCCGATATCTTCTTCTTTGTGGCATGATATGGGATAGAGGTTGATGATTGTGTGTGCCCAACGAAAAGTTCCAAGTTCTCGAAGAGGAGGAGGAGAACGTGTCAAATAAAAATTATGTATAGATTTATAGAATGCCGGCGGTCGAATCGGTCTGAAAGCAACGATTTAACCAAAGTCATAGATTCCTGACTTGTTCAATTATTTCAAAAAGAATGAATGAATCAATGAATGATAACAAACACTCTTTCAAATGGCCACCTAAATAACTGTTAATTTCTCTCTCTCTTTTTTTTATTTTTATTATTAAAAAGGAAATCTAAATTCCATGGAGAGTAAGTACCCAAAATAGGAAACTCAGACAGAGCCATCCATACTCAATTAATTGCCTTAATTTTATGATTTTTTTTAAAAAAATTAAATAAGCAATTTGATGAGAAATATAGATTTCTAGCATTCCTATACCAAAACAAATATTAAAATGAAACAAATAATAAAAATAAGTATAATTACCGGATTTAATTAAATTATACTAGAGTTACTGAAACCATAATTTTATAAAAAAAAATTATTAAAGATATCAACTAATTTAGTTGTTAAAAACTCTAATCCTCCTCGATAATAAGACGTTACGATCAACTCCAGTATCATTCAAATATCATTTTCATGACAAATTTTTCTAAAAAAATAGATATAATTTGATTCAATAAATTTTTTTTAGCATCCCTCACACCCAAATCTCAGAGATGTCAATATAAAAAATAAAAATCCTCGATAATAAGGGTATTGCGATCCGATCTCATCTTAATTATTTATATTTTATGAAAATAAAAAATATCTAAAACATGTAGAAAGATATCGATTAAATCTGATAATAATCACAAGAAAATGTCATTTTCATGTGGTAGGGGAAGAAAGATTGGATTCAATTCAACGTAACCGAATAAGACCGCAATCCCACCAAAAGCAGTGTACGAGATGCCGTGTGCGGACGTCCAACCGCCGCCACAGGCTGACTCTTCTCCCTCCCGCCGTGTGTTCCGCGGCCGGTGCGACGGACACCGGTCGTCATCTGCCAACCTCCTTCCGCTGTCTTCTCCGCGGCGAGTCCGTTGGACTTTCTATCCTCGCCTTTTTACATTTTAGTCCCTCTCTATGTCCAATTTAAGTCCAAGTCTTTTTGTTTTTTAAAGTTATGCATCAAATATAAAATATATACATATATTAATGGACGAATAATCCTTGAAAAAAAAATTATTCTTGAGCTTTTTCTTTTACAAGTGTACCTCATTTTTAGAATTTTTTTAATAATTTTTTTTTATACCTAATACCTGAAATAACTCAAATCATCTATTTCCTTTTTCTTTCTTTTTTTATTGACCGATCAAATCATCTATGTTATAATATTTTTGATAATACAAAAAAAAAAAACACACTATAAGATAGTATAAAAATACTATGTTATAATAATATCTTTGTATTGCATTATAGTGTTTTCTTAATTTTGCTAAAAATATTATAAACATATTAATTTTTGTTTTTACTACATTATAGTAATTTTCTTGAAAATACTGAAAACATTTATAATTGAATGAACTATAGGAAAAATGTCTGTATTCCAACTATTAGGTAAAATAGTTGGAATACCTAAAAATAAGGATGAAAAGACCTAAAAAGATGGATTTTTTTTTCGAGAATTCTCCTTATATTAATCATCCCATCTATGTTTTATTATTTTTACTCCATTGAGGAATCATTTTTTTTTAATAGAATAAGCCTCTCTACTGCTTCTAATTTCAATCGTATGGAATCTTTTTTATTTTACATTATAAATTATAAAAATGGGTTTTGATATCCTTGTAATCTTGGAGTTTTGTGCATTGAATTTAGAGTCCATTTTAGAGCATTATTCTTGGATTTGTTAAAACTTCCATAGAATGTTCTTACATTTCGGTCACCACGCCCAATTCAATTTGATTCAAAGGTTGGAATCAGATATATTAACCCTTCATTCATTAAAATATATAAACCAAATAATAAGATCGATGGAAATCTGGTGAATTGAATTTACTGTTTCATTGAAAAGATTTTGCTTTGTGCGATCGAGTTTATAAATCAGATAATCTTTAATCAAAATTATTTTTAAATCAGTTTTAGGAAAAATATTTTTTTTTCTTCTCATTAATTATATTTTCAGCACATATTATTATGATTATGATTATGATTATTTTTCCTTTCTTAATTACGTATTTGTCATCGCCATCTCTACCTTTCACGCCGATCACACCGTAAAAAGGCTTAATATGGGCGTGTAACGAGTCGATATCCACTAATAAGAGGGGCTTCCCTGCAAAACTGCTGCCGCTCCATAAATTTACCGCTCCCCTCCTCGCCGTTTCGATCTCCATACCTCTTCCCCTTCCCATAGTCTTCGCCTTGCAATGGCGCGAAGGGTCTCATTCCCTCCTCCCCTCCTCCTCGTCTCCCTCTGCCTTCTCCCTCTCCTCCTCTTCGCCGGTCGCGGCGCCCACGGCCGTTTCATCTCGTCCCCGGCGGACGAGGCGTCCGCGGATCTGCTGCTTTCCGATGGGGTCTCGTCCCGCCCCGCCTCGGAGTCCCAAACCCTCCTCCTCCATCGCCTTCCGCGGCCGCGGAGCTCGCGGGTGTTTGCTGCGGGGCAGTGCGAGCAGACGTACGGGTTCCTCCCGTGCACCACCACCGTGGTCGGAAACATGTTCCTCGTCATCGCCTACGGGTTCCTGATGTACAAGGCGGCGACGTACCTCTCCTCGGGGAGCGAGCTCCTGCTGGAGATTATGGGCCCTGGGATCGTCGGCGGACTGTTCCTCCCCATCCTTGGGGCTCTTCCCGACGCCATGCTAATTCTTGGTACGAGTCACACTTTCCCCATCGAACATACATTATTTTCTCTTAATCTCCGATCCTTGTGGCCTTGTTTCTTATGTGACGATGGAATTTACCAGCCACGATCAGATCTAGTGGAATTTGTGATTCTGCCGCTGGTAGTGCATGAAGCAATGCGGGGAAAATGTTCCCTGTTTTTTGGTATTTGTATTGTGTTGCATTTGGATTTTATCGCTTAGATCTGATTTGGTAAGTTTTTTGCTTTCTTGCATTTGGTTGGCTGTGAAGCAATGGGAAGTCGATGGATTTTTTTCTTTTGTTTTTTTCTCGAGTTGCAGAAGCAAGGTTGGGTATTTATATTCTTGTTTCGTGGATGGGTGGACCATAGTTGGTATCAGCACAGGGGCAGTACGCCAGACTAGTGTCAACGTTCGGCCGTGATTTTAACTTTTTCACGCTGCTTTCCATGATTTCCTATGGAACCATTTGCGAAGGTCGTTGTTAACCAGACCTTCTGGGTTGGGAACAGGACATTTGTCATTAAGAGTGTGGAAATTTGAACAGAGCTGTAGAGTCAAACACAAAAACCAAGGAAGAATCAAACTGAGGAGAAAAAAAATTCCCTTCTTTCTCTTTTCTTTCTTCTCTTTTTCCTCTCGTGTCACAAGAGATGTCTTATTTTTCCTTGTATTAGAGAGAAGATTGTATTCCCATTTATTTATCAAGTTGTAGCTTATTTGAGTTATCATCTGGAATTAATCTAATCGAGGTTTCATTAATTGGTGACCAGACTTCAGAAATAATCACCTTTGCTGCACTTCTATTAGTTATTAGCTGAAGTTTCCATCTAACCGCAAACAACATTTTTGTAGTATCTGGTCTTTCTGGGAGCAGAGAAACTGCTCAAAGTCAAGTCCTAATTGGAATGGGTCTACTTGCTGGATCAACTGTGATGCTGCTGACAGTCCTCTGGGGTTCTTGTATTATCGTTGGCAAATGTGACCTTTCAGATAATTCAACTTCAATTGATTCACAAGATACAAAAGTCTTCAGTCTATTTGGTAAGTGCCTTCTCAGTTTTATTCTGCAGTTTTGGGCTTTTGTTCTCTGATTCAGCTGTTGCTTTTCTCATCTTCTAGCAAAGATTTTATCTTGTTATACCTGCTCGTTCATTTATTGGGGTTTCCGAGTAACCCATCTGAAGCAATTACATCACTTGGGCTTCGTACGGATCAACCATCTAACCTATGAACAAGGTCAACCAGACCATTATCAGCCATTAGCCAATCTGGGCCATCCTGCCAACAGATAGAATTCAGACAAGGAAGAATATATATATATAAGGGCAATTGTGAAATTTAAAATTATGGATGTAATTAGGCCTGTGCTATGTATAGGCATATTTGGCAATCCATGCTCACAATAAGACCAGTGTGCTATTCCATCCATGCACATGCATGGTACAGCAAGGAAGGACCATAATTTTCCCTACTGTTCCTACACTGAAACTCAAACTTGAGTTTGTATATGGAAGTTACTTGCTTTAATTTATGTTGTGGGACTAAGCAGCAAAATAACCTCGCTTAAGGTTCAAGTTTGAACCTTCTTACAGATCTATTCTGATAACATTTGTGTTTCAAATTTCAAGTACTTCTTGTTGCCCAATTCATTATATTCCGTGACCTGCTTAGTTACTTTTTCCTGTTATGACCTGGATCCCTGTTATTCCTTTCTGCAACCTAAATGAGTTTTTGCATGTCCAATACATCACACAACCTACCTCCTTAGTATTAATGATGTAAGCTGCTTGAACTCCATTGTCAGGTTCTAAGGAACCTCCTGTATGATTAGACAACATGTTGTATTAAGCTAATTTAGTATTAATAGTTTCTTTTCCCAATTTTTCTTCAGCTAAGCACCCCATAAGCTGTTGCTATAAATCTATAATAAGTTAATCTTGCATATTTTTGAATGATCAAGTTTAAGGTTCTTACATGCATTGACTTTTCAAGATTGTAGCTTACAATCAACTGTCGTCTGCTTAAGTACTGAACTTTTTATTTGTGATATATTTAAAGGGTCTGGAGTTTCAACCGATCTTCAGACAAGCTATGCTGCAAGAATTATGGCCATCTCTATTGTCCCATTTATAATTGTGCAACTGCCAAGAATCTTCAATTTTCCTTCTGGACAGCGTCTAGCAGTTCTGCTTTCTCTCATTGTTGCAATTGTGCTCTTGGTTTCTTACTGTCTTTATCAGGTAACTTTTGATACAAATGTAATACGTTATTAAACATAAATATCATATTCACCATTTGCCATATGTTTGGAATTATGAATCGTGATCTAGCGCAGAAAAAGCACACAAAAAGCCATAAAGTCTGAAAAACACACCCAGTTAGTAGGGACAACATGCTTTTGAGGAATCCTCTAGAAATTACTTCTATATCACATAATTAAAGGATTCAATGGTGGTTATTAGCTTGGGTAACTAAATTCTCAGTTCATTCAACTGATGATGGAAAAGTGAGATTATAAATTGATACCATTAGAGTTGTTACTGAGTACCACTCTTGATGTTTATGCCTTATGGTTGATGTCTTATTACAACAGAGGTCTCAATTCACATTAGTGGCACCAGCCTAATTGATAGCCACATAGATACTATCATGAAGATATGGCAAAATTTGCTTCAGAGTCAAGTTGAATCTTTCTTATTGAGATTGCTGTAGTCAAATTGTCTAATTTATTAGATTTCATTTCATATGTCACATATTTCATACATTTATCTTCTACATATTGACCACGGACATAACTTAAGGTCTTGCTACTATCTTGTTACTGATAGTTTTTATTATAATTTCATCTACTGGAAGAGGTAGTGAACTATTTTGAACAACTTGTGTATGGACCAGGTATTTCGACCTTGGATTCAGAGGCGAAGATTAGCTTATGCAAAGCACAAACATGTGATATCAGGAATTCTAAGACATGCTCAGATGCAAGCACTTGGACGACTCATTGATGATGGAAAACCTAACGTAGATGTTATGAAAAAGTTAGTATTCATTCTCCACTTAGTATACTGTAAGGTGCTTGCTGGTTTTAATTATTTTCCTGATCTGATTTGTTGGTTGGTCACAGGTTGTTCCATAAGCTAGATTTGGACTCAAATGGATCATTATCACATGCTGAGTTAAGAGCACTTATCATAGGAATACAAATTGACGAAATAGATTTGGATACGGATGATGCTGTTGATAAATTAATGATTGAATTCGATACGTCTCAGAATTCTTCAATCGAAGAAGATGAGTTTATTGTGGGATTAACAAAATGGATTAATGAGGCTAAACATTCCGTGGCAAATTCTGGTGCCTACTCAAAAAAATTCATGCATGAATTTCACATGGTAAGTTGCTTCTTTCATTTCTGCCAAAAGGTGTTGTGGTTGACATCTATGCAATTTGGATGGATAATTGTGGACTTTTGATAATGCAGAAAACAAGGGATGAACATAATATGCTTCTCGATCAGAGTGATGAAGTTGTTGAAAATGTTGATAATCCCATGTGGATTTGCATAAAAGCTATTCTACTTTTACTACTTGGAACAGTTCTTGCAGCTATTTTTGCAGATCCTCTCGTAGATGCTGTTGACAATTTTTCAGTTGCTACAAGTATACCATCCTTTTTCATTTCATTCATTGCGATGCCTCTGGCTACCAACTCCAGTGAGGCTGTCTCATCGATCATTTTTGCCACCCGAAAGAAGCAAAGAACTTCTTCACTAACTTTCTCTGAGGTTTGTGTCCCAAGATTTTATTCCAACTAATATAAAGTTCAATACATCAGAAAAGTATTTTGGTTTATGACTTTTATCTTTGTTTGTTCTTCGAAAGAAACTTTATCTTTCTTGACCGTCTCTTAATTAATGTTTGTTTCTTTATTATAATATTCTCTTCCAATATCAGGGCATGTTGTCTCTTTTGGTAAATAATACACTTGAACCAAGACAAATTGTTGGGGTAACTGTTTTCATAACTTCGTAAAGCATGGGAGTGTGTATGCTGAATAAAGTTAACAACAGCAACAGTCCAGATCGTTAAGCATTTCAACTTTGTTAGTGCTGTCATTTATAATCTACATTTGATCCTTGACATGAATTAGACTTTCTAAGCTCCTTTTTCCCATAAAAAATTGAAGTCTGGACATTTAAAATTAAACTGCAAAATTGCACCACTTGAATGGATTACATTTTCTTTATGTTTTGGAGAACAAGTCTATCTCACTTAGTAAATGTCCAACTTACAAAATTTAAGCTAAGTGAGACATATCATTTCTTGGATGCTTTATTTAGGAATGATGATTCACTTCTCTTAGCCATCCTGGTTTTAGTTAGCCCTAGAAAGGTGTTAAGTTTACATTGAGGCTGAAATGAACTCATTTTTCTACCGATAGCAATTAGTAATCCATTGAAAGCAGGAATGAGAACACTCTTATGGCCACAGGTTACATATCGACCCTTGCATAAAGTTCATACAAACTAAGAATAAATTATATTTCATAGCATTCAGCTTTGGACTTGGTATTTCAACTGCTATTGCTATGCAGAATATATCTCAGTGCTTCAAAACATATTCTGCATATTTTAATATATACTATGAACATTCTGGTGTGCCTGTAGATTATGGAATTCATATGTTTACTAAAGAATTTTTTTTGACTGAAAGATCAACAGAATGTTATTATCAAGCAACTCAATTGCTGCGCAGCAACACACATTTATTTTTGTTAAATATCTGCTGCAGTTTTTGCATGTGAAACCTGTATAACATTTAAGTTCTTTAATAGATTAGACAGTTTATCATCATATTTCCAGTATAAGTTGCAACATGCTGTTTACATAAGAAGATCAATTTGAGATGATTTTTTAAACTTTTGCTTGACCTTAAAGATAACAAACCTAAACTATCAAAATGTGTCTTGATTTTGTCCCTTAGTTTTTTCCTTCTGTTTGCGTAAATATGAAACTCTTCAGCACAATTTTGGCTTTATGCAAACATTCTTTCTTTCAGTTACCAGAAAAATTGTGCTGTGTTATTTTGTAAGGATATCTTAGATGTTATAAATTTCTTCTACTGCATGCTGTACAATTTAGTATCATAAACTAAAACTTCATGCTAATAAATCGTATCATCTTCAAATTGCTCATGGCGCAAGGCCAGGATTTCATTTCATGAGACATAATATCTCCATCCACAGCATAGCTTTGTCCAGTTGTGGAACTGACAAACCAGGAACCTCTAATGACATTGGATTCTGTTCTAAAATTTGCTTATGCAGATATATGGAGGGGTGACCATGAACAACCTTCTTTGCTTGGCCGTCTTCTTGGCTCTTGTTTACATGAGACACTTAACCTGGGACTTCTCGGCTGAGGTCTTGGTCATCTTGATCGTCTGCGTCGTGATGGGTCTCTTCACCAGCTTCCGCACGACATTCCCGCTGTGGACTTGCTTCGTGGCCTTCTCGCTGTACCCACTCTCCTTGGCTCTTGTCTATGTTCTCGACTTCGTCTTTGGATGGTCATAAAGCAAAAACTGGTTATGTGAATTAACCTCTCACTTCTGAATGCTGGTTGATCAAAAGCTTTTACAGTTTTCTTCTACGCTTCTTGTGCTATTTAACTTGGTGAGTGCTGCTCAAATCTTTAACCAGCAGTCGTGTTGTTGTTGGAATTGTCACAACATAAGAGTGAAAGATATTGAAGGCATGCTCTGTTTAATCAAATACTTCTCACACCAATATCTTGTTTGGCCTTTTAGCATATAAAACATATCATATTGTGAAATGTCATATTTCATTCTTAATTTTCCATCTCTCTCATCCCATCCCATCATATGTTGAGCTATTTTTAGACTCTAATAGGTAAGGTGCTAACATATTTATTCTTATAAATTCTAAAAATAATATATTTATCATTATAAAAGTTTGATATCCTTCAAATATTAGAATTCTCCACTTATTTTATTGTCATTAATGTTCATATAATTCAGGTTTACACCTCCTAATTATGTTCAAAATTAGTTTATTTGTGTTAAAAAAATATAATTAAATAAAAAACCAAAATCTTAATGTTTTTTATATTATAATTAGTTCTTAAAGGATACTGATACATAGTAAAGCCTAAATTATCATAGCTAATGGAGATTAACCACAACAGCATATATACAGTTTCTTATGTTTAAAGAGATATCACAAAAAAATTAATTCATTCAGAGGAATGTATTTGAATTTAACTTATATATATATATATATATATATATATTTATTTATTTACATACACACACAACTGGATCGGCGAGCCCACATAACGACAACCACGCCCTTCAGCTATAAATATGAATAGGCGTATTAAGAATTATTTTATACCCAAACCTTTCGTCTTCGCGCCGCGGGGCGCCTTTCTGCTCTTACCTCCTGCCCTTTCTCCTCCGAATCCCTCCTCCTCCGCTGCCTCGCCATCATCGACGCGCGCCTCTTCCATCATCATCATCCACCCGTTTGAAGGCCTCGGTGGCCCTCAATAAGATCTCCGCTTCGAGATATTCTTCGTCCTCTCGATTTCTAGGTTTACCGCTCAATTTCAGGTTTGTTTGGTTTCCTGGTTTAGGTTTAATGGTCTATGCTGTGTCGCTTCGATCTTTTGCTTTGATTTGTGTTATAATGACAACATGAACGATTGTTTATAGGGTTCATCTTTAGTATCAATCATTAACACACATCAAATGATGGATACGTGTCCAGATTCCTTCAACATTTACTAGTTGCTGGTTGAAAGCGAAATAGATCGAACGAATAATTGGAGTTAGCAATCTATGACTGTTTTTCTTGAGAAATCTACCTGCAAAGTCGCAAAAAAAATTGACACCAAGTAATCAACCCTTAACTTCTTTTAACTCCTCCATTCAAACTTTAATGCACTTGCTCTCTTTCGGTACTTATGGTGTCCTCTAAGCATCTTAATACTCTTGTTATTTCCATATGGTAAGCATTGCTACTAAGTGGTTGAGTTGGGGCTCTATGATAGATAGTTTTGGATGACTGAATGGGTTATAATATATCTATAATATATCCACTAATGGGTACAAATTATATTTCATAAACATAATTTTACATTTGAACTTGATGTGAATGGTTTATTTAGCTTCTGATATGAATAACTAATTTTATCCATAATAAAATTAATTAAAAAATTTATAATGTGTATGTGTGTTACAAAAAGTGGGGTATTTAAGTGAATGTCATTGTCGTTTTTATATAGCAATCTATCTTGTTCCTATGTGTGACATTACTGCTCTAAGTTGTCTAAAAATTTAGTACCAACTAAGATAGATTCTATTAAGTTGTTTTTAATTTTTTCTTATTAAATAACCAAAACATTTTTGTTAAATTTTTATCTGTATAAAATATTTATCTCTTATAGTCTAAATGTTATGTTAGATAGACATCATGATGTATCACTCATCTTATAGAGAAAGAATGATGGTATTAATGTATGGTCCCGTAGCTCAGTTGGTTAGAGCGTTGGTCTTATGAGCCGAAGGTCGCGGGTTCGAGCCCCGCCGGGACCATTTGATTTTTATTTATTTGTTTATTATGTTTTCGTTAATCGTCAACAAAACTTTATATTATTATTAACTTTGTAGTACCGTCCAGACCATTTATTTTGTTTATGTTTTGGTTATACTGTTTGTTTCGTTGTTGTCACAACTTTGTAAACCATTTGTTTTTGTTTCGTCGATGTTTTGTTTATTATAATATTTTATTTATACTATTTTTACAACTTCACATTATTAACTATGTAATTCACTGATTTTGTAGTATCAAATTGTTTTGTAAAGCCATATTGTGACACTTAGGATTAGGAATATATGTAATTCTTACGTAGGTATGTATTGCTGTAAAATATTTCCTAAATTCATGTTATGATGATGCTTATGGATATATTTAATTAGATTGATCTTAGTAATACGTAAATTATATATAGTTTTCGCATTAGTACTGTTTGTTTTGTGGATGTTTTTGTTTGTACTATTTGTTGTTTATGTTTTCAATTATTACAACTTCACATTTTTTACTATGTAATGCACCAGTCTTATAATTCCAAATTGTTTTTTAAAGTCATATTGTGACAGGAATAGGAATATATGTGATTCTTACATCAGTATGTATTGTTGTAATTTTAAAATGTTTCATGAATTCATGTTATGATGATTATGAATATATTTAATTATTGATCATACAAAGAAATAAGTTATATTTAGTTTTCAGGGATTCATGATTTGTTACTTCAAATCAATCAAGATGGGGGACATCCAAGTCATTTAACCATGCTTATGAATTTCCTATATTTTTGTATCATATTATAAGGTCGAATGGATTGCATTTGTTTTGTAATTTCAATTTGTTTCATAAAGTGATGATGTGATGATTATCAGGAATATATGTAACTTCACATCACAATGTACTGCTGTAATTTTAATTATATTCATCTCATAATGATATAATTTATAGTTATCTTTTGCAAAATCATGATTTACTTTAAAATCAAATTGTGTTTGGACATTCTAGTGCTTTTTCAACATGGTTATGCATTTCTTATATTTTTTTACTGTGAAGTAAGGTCACAGGTTTAAGATCCCACCACAACCATTTATTTTTCTTTTGTTTATTACAATTTACACATTATCTATCAACTATGTATTTCATTTGGTTCTGTAAAGTCATATTGTTATGATTAGATTAGGAATATATGTGACTTCACATCAGATTACAATTATTGTACTTTGAAATGTTTCATAAAGTCAAATTGCGATAATTATGAATATATTTTCATTCCATTGATCTTGGAAAGATGCAAATTACTTAAATAGTTTTTTTTCAAATTCGTGATTTATTTCAAATCAATTGGTTAGGAAATTGTTGTTCATTTTATCATGGTCATGAATTTATAATTTCACTTGCAAAATTTTGAGCCAAGTCCGAGTCACATTTTTCAGTAAACTCAAAACTGGATATACTACTCATCAAATGATTTGTTTGATACTCTAAACATTATTTATGCTTCTATTTAGCTTTAACTATGTTATCTTCTAACATCTTGCCAATTCTCAGGTTTTACATTTTGCTTTAACATATTTAATGAATTACATATAAATATCATATATGTAGAAGAATTCTCTAGCTATTTTGCTTTTTCCCATCTGTTGCTATATATTTGTCACAGCAGTTTCATCAGCTCTCCTTCTACCTTACCATTTCTCTAGCTTTGAGTAGGTGGTTTGTGTTACTTGTGAGATGCGGCAATACAGCATAGAAAGTGATATACTACTTGGGAGGATGTTTGTTCCCGGTTTTTTTTTTTTCGTCCTTTTAGGTCTTCAAAATCAAACCATAATAATAGTCTCTGCATTAAAAAAAAATTGCTATTCATTTTCTTCTCTTCTCCTTATTAGATGCAAGTAAAGAAGATGCTTAGGGCTCTCACTAAACAATATGATATCGCTATGTAGGCAAAAGATACAAGACAAATCTGTCGGCAGTTTTTGAGGCTTAAGTTCGAGGAATTGCAGGTGAGTTTGACCTGTTTCTTTCATTTAGATATAAACGCATAATTTATTTCAGCTAGATAGGTGCTTTCTTTGCCTTCCCAAATCTTCTGGTCATAGCTTGAAGTATGCTTATGTGATTGATGATGGTCAGTCAAGTCACTTTGTTTTATTGGTCATCTAATTTTATGACAAATTATCTTGCTTGGTTATGATCCTAGTTGGATTGTTAAATGTATCTCTAATATTGGCACAAGGTTTTGTTTACTATAAGATAGATTGACATGCTTGATCTTATTATTATTTTTTGCTGTTTTTGCATCTATTGTTTTAGATCGAAGTTATTAAGCTCTATAATATAAAAAAGAATGATTTTTCTTCATTGAGACAATTTTTTTTTTCTTTATGAGATAAGAAAAGAAAAAAAGAAAGAAAAGGAAATTATAACCTCCCAATAATAACAAATCAGCAACAGGTAAAAACTACTGAGCACTTTTAGGAATCTTGAAGTTTTTCTTACCTTTTTTGGCAAAGGAAACCTTGAATTTACTATGAGCTCTTAACAATTAGAACAGTTGAATTTACTATGAGCTCTTAACAAGTAGAATAGTTGAATTTACTATGAGCTCTTAACAAGTAGAACAGTTGAATTTACTATGAGCTCTTAACAAGTCGAACAGTTGAATTTACTATGAGCTCTTAACAAGTCGAACAGTTGAATTTACTATGAGCTCTTAATAAGTAGAACAGTTGAATTTACTATGAGCTCTTAACAAGTAGAACAATTGAATTTACTATGAGCTCTTAACAAGTAGAAAAGTTGAATTTACTATGAGCTCTTAACAAGTTGAACAGTTGAATTTACTATGAGCTCTTAACAAATAAAACAGTTGAATTTACTATGAGCTCTTAACAAATAAAACAGTTGAATTTACTATGAGCTCTTAACAAGTCGAACAGTTGAATTTACTAAGAGCTCTTAACAAGTAGAACAGTTGAATTTACTATGAGCTCTTAACAAGTAGAACAGAAGAGAAGAAATATTTGCTGGGTTAGAACCACAGGCAGAACAAGCATTTAAACCTTTTTTTTTTTTTTATTGAGAAGGGGACATGCATGTAAATATCAGAATTTAAAATGGTGAGAAAATTAATACAGGATTGGGGGTTAAGAAGACAAAATAGTAAGGATAAACAACAAAAACATGTTCACATACATAAAAAGCTCATAACTCTCTCCTCCTCATCGGTCAGTCAAGTCTATGAAACAAACAACCAGCTTTGATCACACTCAGATTTCTTGACAATGTTTGAGTCTACAATGGAGGAGCAAAATTGACAACCATGCAATTAGGATCTTTTTCTTCAAACACTCCTCCTATTGACTCTGTCTTTAATATCTGAACACATCAAATTTCTAAAGTAAACCCTCTGCAGACAACTTTCTGGAATTCACAAAAATAGAAAAATCAAAAGTTTTTAAAACTAAGCTGGATTTCATTTTGGAAGTCAGTCTTCACTAAAAGCTGCATTTCATTTTGGATGTCAGTCTTCACTAAAAGCTGCATTTCATGAAGCAGAGCCACTCGTGTTGAACAATAAGAAAATGACCTAAGAATGAAATATATGCATCCACAAAAATCATGTTAATATCGAACAAGAAAAAGGAAAGAAATGCTCAAATATCAGATGGAGAGGGAAAATACACATCGATTACAAACTTAAAAAGAACATTTTCTTTACAACAACTGATTTCAGAACCTAATGGATAACACTAGCAGACTTCAAGAGATTGATTGTAGCAAAATGAAGACTGGTCTAAGCTACTTAATGTTTATACGCCTGAAATTTTAGAAAGATGCAATGAGAAATTTTTTTGATAATATGCTGATACTACATTCGCATGGTCATTACCAACAGTTCTCTTTTCACATCTAACATCCCTCAGGAACCTAAGCAATCTAATTCTTATTGACATTCTTAGAACAAATCTATAAAACTCTATTGTAATCCTTTATCAACAACAAGGTGCCAAACCAGAATCCCTTGAAGTAGGGATGCCAATGAGTTGGATAGGATTCTCTTTGAGATGGACAGGAGAGCATCTAAGGCTGATGATGACTGATCCAAACCCCGATCTGACCCACTAACAGGTCAACTTTTCTTGACCCAGACTTTACCCACATAACTAGCCGGTTCAGGCCAAAATGGATGGGACTATGGTGGATTGATGGGTCAATACATTTTTCTGCATTATTTTTAGCATATTTTACTTTACACAATTGCATGAAAGCCAAAAATAACACTATCCTTCAGACTCTCTGTGGGTGATATCCATCCTTGATGCATTTGTTCCTCTATCCACACAAAGAAAAATCCTATAAATAATGCATATTACAATTCTGTATAAACATCTTTTCTAACATCTCTTGAATCTTCAATTGTTGCCTGCTCTATCACTAGAAGAATCTCTTGCAAATTTTGTCCCAAAATAATGATATCTAAACTCCATACTTTGCCCAGCAGCCTACCCAGCAAGTTCACAATTGCTTTTATTGATGGATTTTCTTACAGAAGAATAAAAAGAAATCACGAAAATGGTAGAGGTTTGCAGGGTAATGTCCATAGAAAACAAAATCAACTAACAGAACAAATTGTTACCTAAAAGAATGGCATGTGCAAGCAAAAGAAGGTGCATTCTTGAGAGTAAAAATTGCCACACATAAAGCTATAAGAACATATCATACTGGGAACAATGCCATGGATGACAACCAAATGATTTAATTACTTAAAGGTTTCATTTTCAAAGAATATGAATCTATTATGATAGTAATTAAGAAAAAGTAGCTTTTGAATAAAAGCACCAAAGAAACTCATAAAATAAGTTGTGTTAAAGGTAATAATTTATATGGTACACCAGACCACCAAGTTATGAGTTTAATGCTTACTAGAATCATTTGGCCACCAATATGTTTAACTTCGTGCATTCATGCTTACTAGTAGTTCTTTTAAATTGTTGGCCCATTCCATAAAAAGAAAAGAAAGCATCAAGTGTCCAGCATAGTTCATTGTTGAACCCAAATAACCATGGGTATCTACAATAATAAGTCATAATGTCTTTAACAATTTGGGGTCAGCTATGTTGAGCTTTTGCTATCATTGATCACTGTACCAAACCATATCCTTTATAAATTATGGGTATTTAAATATTTATTCATAGTTTTTAGTAAAACCTTCTTAGATCTCCATATACCTCTCCTTACACCTAACATTGGATATCTACCTATTGATGGAGTCAAGTCATAGGGTCATACTGTCCTCAGCAGAACTCAGGTTGGAAATTTACATTTTCTCTTGGTACATAAAGTTAGATCCTCAGATGAACACTAAAATATTCATTAGCTAGGCCCAATAACTGGGATTTTATTGCTTGTCATAGTATATATTAATTTTAATAAAAAAGAATTAACCCAAGATCTGAGTGTGAAAAATTCAACTGTTTGTATTATCTTCAATTTCAGTTCTGATGTTCAGGTTAGATCATGCTCCGCTACCAATTAATTATGTCCTTGTGCACAAGTACCATAAGTTCTTGAAGGTTACTGAATCATCAATTACTTAGTCTACTGATACTGATAGTCCTAGAAAGGAAAAGTATCAAAAGAAGACTTTAAACAATACAGTATCTTTCACATGGATGCATTAATATCACAAGAGACCCAAGATCTAAACATCTCATATTATCACATCAATAACACTTGTGTCTCTCTCATTGTTCATCCCTAAAAATTCACTGCAATCTAGCCAAATCACAATGCAAGATTAATTTAGATACATCTAATTAACATCTAATATTGTTCATACTTGTTGTTTTCAGGGTTGTTAAGAAGAACCTCTTATTGTTACAAGAATATTTCAATTTTGTCCAAAGCCATCAGTGTTCACCTATAGAACTTGGTTATAAAAATTTTGAAATGTACCACGATCACGTAGGTAAATTGGGTCATTCTACATGGCTGACATGTGGCACCATATCCCAAAAATTATTAATCAATGCTACTTTGGTACCATGACTCACCCTTTTGATGACACTGGGTGAGGACATCATTAATCAATGTTCATATATTTTCTGATGCCAATCATCTTTGTGATGATTATTTGAAATCAGCCTCTTTAAACACTTGCCCTCTGTGCATAGAAAGTCCTAAACATTCACATTTTCATTTTACCACTATTGATACTACTTTGATACATGAAACAGTCAATTTTAAGATACATCTAAACCAAATTACAAGCAACATTATAACATCCTAGTTTGTCTTGTGAAACCAGCGAAACTAAAAATACCACAGTTGCAACATAAACAGTGCAAGAATCAGGACATAACAAAGTACTTTGATGTGTAACAGTTATCCCTTAGTGATCAATCACAGTCACTAATGATAAGAAACACGATCCTACATACTAAATTCATGAGTATTCTTATGCTGTGACATTTCAAATTACTAGAAAACATTGAGAAGAAAAGAAATATGGCCTACAGAAAGATTCAAAAAAAGCATCCATATAATTGCTTGGGTCCTTGCAATTTACCTCTTGGAGTTAGCTCAGCTAAAGACCTCATAAAACTTCTCAATTACGAGCAAACCCGAGTCGATTGACTCCAGAGGATCCTTCCTAAGCCGATGTCTCAAGCAGTTTGGAATGACAGTGGCTATGTCTTCTGCAGTCACTTTGTCCCTCCCTTTCAGTGCAGCCAAAGCCTTGGCAGCGCTATTGGTGACAATATCCCCTCTCAGCCCGTCCACATTCAGCTCCGCACAAACTTTAGAGATCTTCACGCGAAGGTCGTGATCGATCTGCACCGATGCAAGCGAGCTTCGTGCTGATGTAATCTGTCGCTGGAGCTTCTCCTGCTCCGCCCGGTAAGATTCCCTAAACCCCTTGGGGTCTCTATCGAACCGAGCTCTCTCCTCCACAATCTTGACCCTCAGTTCGGCGTCCCTGACCGTGCCCACCTGTGCGTGCATTCCAAACCTGTCGAGGAGCTGCGGCCGGAGCTCACCTTCCTCGGGGTTGCCAGAACCGATGAGAATGAACCGAGCGGGGTGGGAAATGGAGATGCCCTCCCTTTCCACGGTGTTCCATCCGGAGGCGGCGGAGTCGAGGAGCACGTCCACCAGGTGGTCATCCAAGAGATTGACCTCGTCAACGTAGAGGATACCTCTGTTGGCCTTGGCGAGCAGGCCGGGCTCGAAGGCCTTGACGCCCTCGGTGAGGGCCTTCTCGATGTCGATGGTGCCGCAGACGCGGTCCTCGGTGGCGCCGAGCGGGAGGTCCACCATGGTGATCTTGGTGGCGGCAACGGGGAGGGGCTCGCCGCGGGCGGCGCGCTCGCGGACGTCCATGCTCATGGACTCTGGGTCCTCAGGGTCGGAACTAAACGGGTCGCCCACGACCACCTTGATCTCGGGAAGGAGGTCGACGAGGGAGCGGACGGTGGTAGACTTGCCAGTGCCGCGGTCGCCCATGATCATAACGCCGCCGATCTTGGGGTCGATAACGTTGAGGAGGAGGCACAGCTTCATCTCGTCCTGCCCCACGATGGCCGAGAAGGGGAAGACCGGCCGCTGGCTCTCGCCGATCGTCAACTTCTTCCCCTACCAAAACTCAGCGTTAAACACGCAAACGCTCGTACCTCAACCTCCGGCAATTGGGGAAAGGACTCACCTCTTCGGCGGTGGTGAGCTCAGTGGCGGCAGCACCGGAGACAAGGGAGCGGCAGGCTCGGTGCTTGTGCGCAGTTCGGGCGCGGCCATTTAATTTCCTCTGGTGGCAAATGCCGGCTGAGGAGGAAGCAAGGAAGGAGATTGTGATGCAGCGGGAGAGGGTTCCTTTGTCGAATAGAGATCGAATGCCAAGTGGACTTACCGGGCAGTGAAGTTGGGGAGAGAGGAGTGGGGAGGGTTCGAATTCTGGAAGCGGGGAGGGCGGGGTAGGAGGGCGAGAGTAGACCCGCCATAGGAGGACGGGGGCAGTCCTGCGAGCCGTGCGTGAGTTGGGATAAGAAGATAGAGAGGGAAGGCAGCGGATTGCCCTTAATGTCTATGCGGAGTTGGGCTCGTTTTAAAGACCAGCCCAGTGTCGGCCCAACTCTAAGCATCGCCCACATTTTTTTTTAAATAATCTTTACATTTTTAAAAATATAATTTACAAATCTCTCAAATTAAGTTTGAGTTAACAAACATTAGAGTCTATTTACATGACATGCTGACTCACAATAAATCATTAATATAATAACATACATAATTTAAATTTAAAAAATTGATACTACCATCAATGGCGAGAGGAGACGTCATCGTAGAAGCGATCACTAGCAGTAGCACCGAGTCACTACTACCTAGCAAGGCATCATATGCATGTAGCCTCTCCCCTATTGACGATAAGTTCAAGAGTTTTTAGTCTTATCTCATGTGGATGTGTGTCAATTAGTCCGATGTTAGGCATGCAATAGTCTCCTGATCCCTCTTCCTCCTCTTAGGCGTATTCATCCTCATTGCCTTCCATTTTATCCTCTTATACACCCCCATCAATTGTGTCTAGAACCTGGTGGTCTAGCTCTCCCTTACCTCACCTCATCTTCGTTTCCGGTCTCTCTTATTTATACCTTTCCGTTTTTATTCGTTGTTATAATTTTCGTCGCTTTTCATTCCTCGACAAAATAGATTTTTTTTTAAACTTAAATAATATATATTATTATATTAATAATTTATTATTAATCAAACATATCATGTAAGTAGACTTTAACGTCTATCAACTCAAACTTGATGAGAGGGATTTACATGCTATGCTATGTTTTTTAAAATATATGAGGTTATTTTAGACAGAAGCAAAACCATAATGACTTAAATAGTCCATGATCAAAATCACATAGCTAAATTGGATATTTTTTTAAAAAATTAAATTATATGTCTCATTATATTAATAGTTTATTATGAATCAACACGCCACGTAAGTTGATTATAACATCTGTTAACTCATACTTATATACTACGTTTTTTAAAATATATAAATAATTTAAACATAAAAAAATAATAAAAATTTAACTAATCTAAACTTAACCCTATGTTATAATGTCAGAGCATTTAATAGGAAAAATTCTCAAATTACGATTTTACTTCTTCCTTTTTATGGATCCCAAAATTATGATTTTATCTTTGCTTTTTATAATTTAATTTTGGAAATTATGGCTTTTATCGTTTGACCTTAGTAAATGTGTCAAGCGTTCGTCAAACTATATATTTTCTTTAGTTTTGACACGTGTCTTACTTGTGTGCTGCCACAAGACTGACAATGGCCCTACCTAAAAAACCAATAAATGTCCTTTTCACGATTTTTCAATACAATCGGTACATTATTTTCCAACCTCTCTTCCCATTGTCCACCTCCTCTTCCCATTATTTTCCAATCAAAGTTATAATTTCTGCTATAAGAGGACTATTAGCGACACATGGTCCACCTCCGTATCCCACAAGAGCCATCTCTCCTCTGGAACACATATCCAAAGTTCTCTAACAATCAAAAGAGAGGAAAGATCCATCAGATTCAATGATAAAAGAGTGTGCGATAGCCGGTTAATAGGAGGCTTAAGGACTAGGAGGAGTCAGGGACATCCCTTAGACTGATATTTATTTGTGAAATATAACCATTAGTATATACTAATAGTTGATACACTAGGAAGCACAAATCTAGTCCCTCGAACCACCTTTATCTAGTGACTACCCCTCACAGATCAAATTACCCAAAAGCCATGTATCCATGAAATGAAAAATTATACTAAGTTGTTGTTGCAATAGAATCCAGAATTTAGTAGAGAAACCACATATTCCTGAAAGATCAATTTTATAGAGCCTGAGTAAAAATGATAATATCCTATACTTAATAATGTAAAATTCTAGCTATCCAATTACAGGTAGGCAATCGAATCCATGAAAACTTTCACAAAAATAGTTTAATTGGTAGAGCAATCTTAAGTGCCAGATTACCTTTCAACTAGTCCACGCTACTTTCGCAACTTATCTTGTACTTTAAGATTGTGGTAGACAGCTTTAACGATTAACAAAACTCATAGGATTCTTTGTTTAAGCTCATCTATCATCATAGGAGTCTCACGGTAAGCGAATCCTAAAGATCTTTACCCGTCAATAAGGTCTAAAGGCCATGAAGACCTTATTCGTATTCCAGCTAAACCCAATTAAGAATTCAGAAATCTTATTAGAGGTTCACATTTCATTCATCTTCATATAAGTAGGTTAAGCTTTGAAAGGAATTTTTTCTAACCATGGATCGTCCTAAGAAAAAATATTATTTCTATCGCCTAAAATTTTATTAAATCCGGTTCTGGAGAAGGGAGCTCCCTTTAAAGCTTACCCAACTTATGGAGTGTTTGGGAACACATTTGAAATGTGAATTGATTCCTTAATACATATTTTAAATGTAAATTAGTGTTAGATAAATATTTTTTCAAATCTTATTTGGCCTAAATGCTGATATTATATTAGAGTAGCATTAGCATTTTAACATTTGCAGGATGTTAATATAAGTTTTTAAATTTTTTGAATATCATATGATATTATATATATAATTCGAAGATTGTTAGTATGATTTAGTGAGAAACCAATATGAATTATGACTTCTATAATATGAAATTTTATTTATTTATTTCTAAAAATTATTTTCTTTTTATTTATATGATTGTATTATTTGTTTATTATATATCTAGGTCATACGAATTTTTTTGTAGGATTACATACATACATACATTCATTTATTTATTTACTTCTTAATTTAAATAAAAAAAATATAATTTTGAATAAATATTAACAATATCAGAAGGATAAATTTGCCACATAATATTCAATAAACCTTTGAAATATAATTTTACTAAATAAAACTTATGTCAATACACATTTAAAATATAGTTTTAATATTTAAAATCATCTGTAAATAACCTTTGAAATATATTTTTCTTTAAATATATAATAAAAATATAAATATATTTTCTTTAAAAATGAGACTTTGAAGATTTAATGTTTTGACTATGGATACAATATACCACCAGGAAGTCTCGTTAGAGAGAATAAAGTGTCTTAAGTCGGCACTACATGGTATTTGAGCAAAGATAGATGCATTAGGTAGGAATGATGATACAAAAAGTTTCTATCGACATTGTTGCTTTAGTTAATAAATCTAATATTAAGAAGACTAGTCATTATTAGGGTGATGGATCGTGTATTTATATGCGTGATTTCAAAATCAATCAATCAATCGAATTGGCTCGTCGTACCATTCGTAAAAGTTACTAGTCCGGCCGAGAACCAGTATATGGATTGAACTAATGTTTTTTTTTTTACTAATTTTTTTTTTTTTTTTTTTGATTTAACAGTAAATATGTGTGTCTTATCTTTTCTTTTCCTATTAATTACTATGTGATTCAATCGTCTCTACCCTTTGACCTAGTTATGATCAACAACCACCCTTAGTTTTTTAGAAATTTTTAGTCTAATGGGTTTGATACTACATTAAAAATCTAATAATGATGATGAGCTAAATAAACATCTAATAATCAAGATAATATACATTAGAGTCGGTCGGCACCAGTTCAACCCACAAACTTAGATCTATTCGTTTGTTGGTGGGTCAATTCCAATACGTGTGTGTTATCAGCATCTCTCAAGTTTTACGGATGTAAGAGTGAGAGTGTTCTTTCAATCTCTCCTCCTCGGACATGAATATTTTTAATTGACTTCGCCTTATTCGTTTGAGATCGGTTTAGTACTTAGTGAGCTGGTAGTCTTTATTATTGCACAATGATCTCTTTTTGGTATATAAATTGTCCAGAGCCAGATTCAACTATAGATCTCAAGCAAACGAGTCCATCAAATATACAAAAGTTTTACCTAGCTAAGTTATTATTAATATGTCTGCCGTTCGACTACAGAAGGTGAAGAAGGTACATGAACTGCATTATATATAATGACGTGCCTGCTACATCGAGACACTCGTAGTATTTGGTACAACAGGTCCCAACTAGTAATATATAATGATGCAGTTCATGTGCCACCTTAGACCGATAAAATCAACGAGTAGCTAAAAGCATTCTAATGGCCAACTAATAATATTATTGTACAATTCTTGCACGTACCGAGTGCAACTTGAAAGGTATCAAAAAGATCACATCTTATAATAAGATGGTTTAGGGATCACTTGACGTGCACTGGATAGATAGATAGATAGAGAGAGAGAGAGAGAGAGAGAGAGAGAGAGAGGATAAGGTTGAGTAATGCGTGGCAACTCGTGATCACGAGGGAAAAAGGATTTTGATTTTTAAGGTTTTAGTGTGAGGTCAACGGATTCGTGCAGTCCTACGAGGTCCAACGTACATATGTAGCCAACAACAAAGTCTCAGTGACTATATCGCCAACTACAACACTGTGATCATGAGATCAAAGGATTAGTACGATCGATTTTGTGGGGTCAACAAATGCATTTGTCCATTCCGATCACCAGTCCTAATCCAGCAAGCAGCAGCCAAAAGTTTCTCTCTGATGGAAGCTGACCACAACAATGCTTATCTCCACATCAGAGAGAGAGAGAAGAATGCAGCTTTGACTAGCTAGTGGTCGGGCCATGGAGATCACATTCCGACAAGCAAAAGCTCTCTTATTCGAGGAAGAAATAAAGAACTCCTTTAGCAGTTCTCCGATCCATGTTCTTGGTGTGCTTTGAGATCTTGGCGACTGTAACGAAGTCAATCGTCATGATCTTAATTGATGGTCTAAAGATCTTATCCTCAGACTATTCCCACAGAGAAGACAAGTCACAGCTTCAGCTCAAAGGGTGAGAATTCGATAGTGGATAACGCATGCACGATGAGGGCTATTGGAATAAGCACGACGACTGTCTGCCGCTTTGCGCAGTCAACTCCTTCCTCCACCTATAAATGCGATTGCTGGGTGTTGGTAATTGGCAGTGCAAACACGACATGCAGTGGAGCTCAGCATGTCTAAGAAACTGGTACTCTCGTTCTTCTTGATCTGTTTGATGATGAGGACCGAAGCTAGAATGCAGCATTTTCATGGCGTCCTTCCAGACCATAGCAGTGCCTGCTTCCATGGTGGGAGCTCGAGAGCAATGGAGGCGGAACCAAATAGAGACGTCCCTGGAGGACCGAACCATCAGCACCATGTCTCGTCACCACCAACTCCATAGCAGCAGCATGACAGTACATGCACACACAGTCTGTGCAGGAAGAGAAGACAGGTTGAGGCATTCAACCAGCAAGCACACGATCATTTCAGAGCAGCTCAACTCTATAAGAACAGATAATGTCATGCGTTGTTGCTTCACTGGCTTTACTTTATCCTCTACTAGACTTTATCCTTGATTACTTTGCAGTTAATTTGCATTAGTTCTGTAGCTTGTCAGTTCTCTCCAACTCAACAATAAGGAAGAAGATGGTGTACTTTTCTCCACAATATATACTACTTGCTTGCACTGTGTGTCGTGTTCTTTAGTCTCTTTATCTTTAGGCATTATGATTTCATGAATAAGATTATCATCTGCATTTGTTGGATTAAGTACTATCGGCATTTGTTTCTCAAGAATACATGTGGAGGTTTACAGTTAATTTGCATGAGTTCTTCCACTAAAAGGAATCACCTTCTACAACAATTGACTGACACTCTTTTTTCTTGGGCTTCTTTGATCGAGCTTCTCATCTCAAGCACCTTACAACAACAACCACCACCCCCCCCCCCCCCCCCAACACACACACACACACAAATAAAAAAGAAAAAATAAAACACTATAAATCTTTTATCTGTATCTCTCAAGAAATAAAAATAGAAAGGTTAAATGTTTTGATCAGACATGAGACAGCTAAAAATTCAATCCGCTAGCCAAGATTATAGTTATGGAGGATGTAGACGTTCTGATTAATAGGACTAGATTTATTTATGCATTACTTCAAATCAAATTTGAGGAGAAAAATTATCTTGGAGAACTCATACAAAAAAGAACAGAAATTTGTGAAGATGAATCAAGGATTAATCTTACATTGCTAAAAGATTAAAAAAAAAGCAGTCAAACTACAAAAAAAAAAAAAAACAGAAATGGACAAAATAATGCAGTATATAGTGTTTAAAAAAATTATTTATGAATGAATTATTTTGAGGGATCAACGTTTTGTTTTAATTTCTTCAATGGATAAATCAAAATCACTTATTATTTGAGAGATATGTATGAAAAATATTCTTTTAAAATATTAATGATTTTTTTTCAGGTTTCTATATTTTATTCCAATTTTCTCAATGTATAAATCCAAATTATCTATTGTACTCTTCTTCGGAACCCCTCGCACCAAACTTTGGTTCCAGCTGCGACCCACTGTGGGTCCAATGATTTAACCATTTATAAGAAAGGTAGATGACGGGTAATCATCGATGGCCCCCAAATAACGTGGCTTCGGCGCCGATGCATGCATAAGTGGCCCATTGATATTTTCGAAAAATTTTAAATGGTTTCTCCCACTTGGCGCCTATAAATAGAGAGGGAATCGGGGTGTCGCCACATAGTTGCTTGAACCCCTTCGAGGTTAAAATAGAGTGAGGAGATGAGAGAAAAGGAAGAGGCGAACGAGATGCACCGAGGTGGAGCGATCGGCGAAAGAAACCCCGAATCATGTATCTCACCTCCCTCCACCTTCGTCGATCGGCACTCCAGCTCTACTGGTATTCTCTTTCTCTCTTCCCTCTTATCATCCAGATTCATGGCGTTCACTAGAATTCTCGCTAAAATTAGTGATCTAAATCGTCTTCTGGTGAATTCAATTGCATAGATAGTGCTGAATAGTTGATCTCGTGGTTTGATTCAACTATCAGCAAGGACATTGATCATATCTTCAGATCTGGAGTTCTATTCGTTTCCAAGAACTCTTTGGAACGAATCGTAGTGTAACGATTTAGTCTGAAGTCGGTCGTTCCTAATTCTCTTTCTGATTTTAGATATTTGATTGTTCCATGAGTGAAACGGAAGCTCGTTGATCCGATAGATCATAATGTTGAATTACCAAACCCCTAAAGCTTGATATCTATCCAAATTCTTTGCTCTGGATGTCATTGACGATCACAGCCTTCATTACATCTATCCATTTGATCGTATCCGTCTGAGGAGTATAACACGTGGCTAAATCTCACCAACTAGCTTCGTCCATCTCAAACCGTTCTTTGATTCAAAATGTCGTTGTTAATGGACCCAATCTCGTCATTGAAATCATAATTATTGTTCAAATTTTGGAGCCTATTCTATTTTATTTTACTTCGTTTTCTTATTGAATTGGAAGAAACAGATGTTGGAATTCCAAAGGCCATTGGAATCCCACAATAAACATGGTTCAAACTGGATGGTTTCAATTGCATTATTATCATGATAATGGTGATACAAGTTACACAATATCAATGATCAAATAAAATAGTTTTATTGGTCACAGTGGAGAAGGTTATCTCATAATACTTTCAATTGCTTTCATGATGGCTGAAAGCATTAAGGACAATGCATTAAGTATTTTATGAATTATATTAAATTGAGATCCCTTTTCTAGCTTATATATAGGAGGCCTATGGCTATTCATCAAAGACGTCAATTGTTCTTGAATGCATTATCCAATGAATTTGATGTTCTTCATCAAAAATTTGTTCTTGAACAACAATGACTAGAGGTTACACATTCAATTCATAAATTATTTTACTAATAACAGATAATAAAACAGGTATAAAGAGGTAAAAGGTGGATGTTTCAGACCACACACACACACCCCCTTAACATTCCCCTAATTTGTCACAATGCAGAATTGAATCGGTTGAGTAGTAAACAATCGCAGATCTATCAAATGAAGTTATACGGAATCGCAGTTATTTTGCTGCCACGTTGCAATGAGCTCCCCACATTTCGACAAACAAGTTCCGGTCGTCCACAAACATCACTCGTTCAGCACAAGCTCCATGATCAGATCACTCCAGGCGTCGACAGCACCGGGCAAACACCAGTGGAGGCAGTCGTGCACAGGCCACTGTCTCTTCCGCTTGACGACCTGTTGAGCGCCTCCCCAGTACCGATCGGGATGCGCATCGGGACGCAGCACCATGAGCTGGTAAATGTCGAAGAGCTTCAAGCGTGCAGATCCCTCTCCCAGCAGCGCCGCCCTCTCGAACTCCTCCAGCTCTATCCTTCGCATCGCGCGACCCACCTCCTTCCCGTCGTATTCCCCTCTCCTATACGGTGTCGCCCTGTTGCAAGTGCCACGGGAGTTCCATTCCCCGTTCTCGTAGTGTTCCGGCGACCATGTCCTCAAGATCACCACAGGCTTATGGGCAGAACCGGTGACGAAGCGGAAAACAGAGCCGAGCATCTTCCTGTAGGCAGCATCAACCCCCATCTCGGGGAAGCTTCGTGTATCGCAGTAGTGGCAGCCGACGATGGTGTTCTTCTCCAGATAGAAGAACGTCGAGTTCTTCAAATACCAATGACCGCTGCCTACGACGACGTAGTCGAAGGTGCTGTATTTGTCGGCCCACTTCGCATCGGGGACGTCGGTGTGTAGCAGGAATACGGAGTGCATCTCGGAGACATCATAGTTGTACATCTCCGCTTTGGAGACGAAGGGACTCCAAATCAGCGACACGGTGAAATTATAGGAGGGAAACCGCCACACTTTGGATTCGTAATCCTCGTCGTGGGACAGTTCAACAGCTTCCTCTGCCTGACAAAGAACATTGACAAAGGACAATATTGTAAGTCTCCTCCAAAGCCTCATCCCTACACGCGCAACACTCGTACGTGTATATATATATATATATATATA